>JACXGK010001661.1:0-65575 GCA_016801125.1 Novumbra hubbsi
TTGGAACCACCTTTTACTCTCTGTGAACACACACCCTTACACTTTGAAACCAAAAATGTATCAGCAAGAAAAAAGTATATATATGTACAGTGGAGGAAAATATTGTTTTATCCCCTTCTGATTTTGTACGTGTGCCCACTGACAAATAAATGATCAGTCTATAATTTTATTGGTAGGTCTATTTGAGAGACAGAATAATAACAAAAAAATCTAAGAAAAACACATTTCAAATAAATGATGAATTGAGTTTACTCAGTGAAATTAGTATTTGACCCCTTTGCAAAACATGACTTAGTATTTGGTGGGAAAAACCCTTGTTGGCAATCACAGAGGTCAGATGTTTGTTGTAGTTGGCCGCCAGGTTTGCACACATCTCAGGAGGGATTTAGTTCCACTTCGCTTTG
Organism: Novumbra hubbsi; assembly: GCA_016801125.1. Lineage (NCBI taxonomy): Eukaryota > Metazoa > Chordata > Actinopteri > Esociformes > Umbridae > Novumbra > Novumbra hubbsi. The sequence continues at coordinate 405 of JACXGK010001661.1, forward strand.
TAGATCCTCTCCAAGTCATTAAGGTTTCGAGGCAGACGTTTGGCAACTCAAACCTTCAGCTCCCTCCACACATTTTCTATGGGATTAAGGTCTGAAGACTGGCTAGGCCACTCAAGGACCTTAATGTGATTCTTCTTGAGCCACTCCTTTGTTGTCTTGGCCGTGTGTTTTGGGTCATTATCATGCTGGAATACCAGTCCACAACACATTTGCAATGCCCTGGCTGAGGGAAGGAGGTTCTCACCCAGGATTTGACAGTACATGGCCCCATCCATTGTCTCTTTGTTGCGGTAAAGTTGTTCCTGCGGTAAAGTTGCATTCCTCCTCCACCAAACACAACAGGTTGAGTTGATGCCAAAGAGCTCGATTATGGTCTCATCTGACCACAACATTTTTACCCAGTTCTCTTTTGAATCATTCAGATGTTCATTGGCAAACTTCAGACGAACCTGTACATGTGCTTTCTTGAGCTTACGGGCGTTGCTTGATTTCAGTGCTTCACGCCGTAGTGTGTTACCAATTGTTTTCTTGGTGACTATAGTCCCAGCTGCTTTTAGATCATTGACAAGATACTCCTGTATAGTTCTGGGCTGATTCCGTTCTCATGATTATTGAAACTCCGCGAGGTGAGATCTCACATGGAGTCCCAGACCGAGGGAGATTGACAGTTATTTTGTGTTGCTTCCATTTGCGAATAATTGCACCAACTAATGTAAACTTCTCACCAAGCTGCTTGGCGATGGTCTTGTAGCCCGTTCCAGCCTTGTGTAGGTCTACAATCTTGTCCCTGATGTCCTTGGACAGCTTTTTGATCTTTGCCATGGTGGAGAGTGTCACATGCCTTACGGTGGTGGTATTTTAGGGAACACATTTATTCTTTTCACTTGGTGATTTGTGTGTGTAGAACCAATGTCCCTTGGTTCTGTCGCTTGGTGTGGTTCAATGTCGTATGTAACGTCTTTATGTAAGTACACGTTTGGGTTTTTTATGTAGCTGCTTGTTTCAGCGCCTGATTTATCGTTTATGAGTATGTGTTCTTTTGTTAGTTGTAAACAAATTCACTTCTTATTTCAAAAGGTCTGCAAATGGTTCCAACTTCACTCACACTCGTGGCATAAAGTTTGGAATCTGATTGATTGATTGTTTCTGTGGACAGGTGTCTTTCATACAGGTAACAAAATGAGATTAGGAGCCCTCCCTTTAAAAGAGTGCTCCTAATCTCAGTTTATGACCTGTACAAAAGACACCTGGGAGCCAAAAACCTTGCTGATTGACAGGGGATCAAATACATATTTCACTGAGAAAAATGCAAATCATGTATAACTTATTTGAAATGTGTTTTTCCGGATGTTTTGGTTGTTATTCTGTCTCTCACTGTTCAAATAAACCTACCCTTAAAATTATAGACTGATATTTTTTTTTCAGGGGGCAAACATACAACATCAGCAGGGGGTAAAAATATATATTTTAAGCGTGGATGAGATCTTCATGTTGGTTCTACCGCCTTAAGTATACTGTATAGTACTGTGGCCAAATTAACCAATGCAATGCCCTCAAACGGGCTCTCCAGTTTGAGTCAGGAACTGAATGAGTTTCAAAAATTGCAGAATGCCACAGCCTTTTTCTGTGACTGCTGCTACAGGACAGACCTCTGCGCAGTACTGACCTCACGTGTGATAGGAACCCAGCTGCTGCGATACAGCCAGCACGGCCCCAACACACACGACAACAGAGACGCTATGGTAACGGCATCTCTCTCCAACCTCCTATTAGAGCTCGCGGCTGCCCAGCACAAGGCCAAACATCCAGACATCTGTTCATCCATGACACTACGCATGCGTGACTTTCAGGTGTTGATGCATGCAGTGGCCCCCATCCAGCTAACTTTTCTACGGTACTGATCTACGCAGAACACTAGTGGGTTCCCTTACTCCTCAACACTGGTGCAAATGTGTTCCTGCTTAATATAACCACGTACAAACAGTTCTTCTACCACCTGCCACCGCAGACTCCTTCCAAAAGCTTTTGTGGTTGTGGCCAGAGCAGGATTTGTGTCAATGGCATCCTGCAGTTCCATGTACGCTAAGGCTACAAGGCGTTGAGTCTTTCCCATTGCATGTCACTCTCATGGTGTCAAGATAATGGGCGTTGACGTCTTTGCGGGCCTTTGCTTTTCCCTTTTTCAAGAACAAAAATTGTTGCAAAGATACTCCGATGTATGTCTGTTGCCAATTTTTCCAAAAGAGCATGGGTAAGTTCAGACACTGATGTTAGACGAGAGGCCAATCTCCATTCTTGTTCATCCCAAAGGTGTTCAATAAAGTTGAGGTTAGGGCTCAGTGTGGGCCAGTCAAGTTCTTCCACACCAAACGTATCCAACCTGCCTTAGTTCAGTGGAACTTAGGGTCCTAGGCCAACCCCAGAAAAACAACCCCATAGCATTATCCCACCTCCAACAAACTTTACAGTTGGCACAATGCAGTCAGGCAGGAAACGTTCTCCTGGCATTCGGCAAACCCAGACTCATCCATCAGACTGCCAGATAGAGACCCATGTTTCCACTGCTCCAGCGTCCAGTGGCGCTGCGCTCTACACCACTCCATCCAATGCTTGGCATTGTACTTGGTGATGTAAGGCTTGCATACAGCTGCTTGACCAGGGAAACTCATGCCATGAAGCTCCCGGTACACAGTCTTAGTGTTGATGTTAATGCCAAAAGAGGTTCAGAACTCTGCAGTTATGGAGTCAGCAGAGTCTTTTACGCAGTATGCGCCTCATACTGTAACTTTGTGTGGTCTGCCACTTTTTGGATGAAGTGCAGTGGTTTCTAAACGTTTCCACTTTGCATCACTTACAGTTGATAGTGGAATATCAGTGTGTTTTCTTAAAACAAGTCAGTTTGTGAAATTTCTTGGCACTTTGTGAAACCTGCTGATCTAAAAAGGGGCTTTATACAATCAATGTGATTGATTGATCTTTCCTATCCGGTAGAAAGTGAATCCTTTCCTTAAAGTTCTAGTTACAACGATTACATCAGAAAAAGGACGGTTGAGCCTCGTCTCACCGCCTTTTATGGTGTCAGGCACTCAGCATCTTGCCAGCGGGACGTCTCAAACTGGCCTGAGGTCCTGGCGGTGTGCACAGTGACAGCCGGAGCAGCAGGGTCTTCACCATGGATGACAGTTGCTGTCTGCTGAGTTCACACGCTACCTCACAGCCAAAGGTGTCATCCACATCCCTACTGCCATCTACCACCCACTACAGGGCAGCACATCACTCCACTACAGGGATCTCCACAGCCTTGTACTACTACAGACTAGACTCCGCCCACCAGTGGCACCACCACCTCGTCCATTGGCCGGGCTCTGAGTGAGAAAACACCCTGTTCAACATGAAGCAGAGGTTTGATGCAAAGCAGCAAGTCCGACCACCAACTGTCAAGAAATCTGTCTGGATCAGAGCCCTTAGAGTCCATCGGATCAACAAACTATGTTTCGCTCCTTCCCCTCGTCAGTTGATGGAATGCTTGAATCCAGCTGTTAAATAAAAATGCAAATGCCACTCCAGAGTCCTCCCGCACTGCTGAACTTTGAGAAGGATTTTATGAAGACATGCCTGAAAAGATAAATGAAGACTATTTATGTCTAACAGGTCGCATAGGAGTATTGCTGCTTGATAAATGTTGTTAGGGCTCCTGTGGACCTTGGCCAACACGCATTGCTTAATAAACTAATATAAATAAATAGTAGTGAAACACATCAACGTTTTGGAAAATGTAGTGGTTACTTCCAACCATGTAACTGTTAACGTAGAGCTGCAGGCTGAGGCTGGCTTGTCATTAGAGGTGGACCTGCTTCTGGGCGTTCTAAGGTGCAGCCTGCAGGGATTCAATAACAAGCACAAGGGCCTTTTCTCTTAAAGTCCTGAAACTCTCCTGCAGAGTGGCATTTGGATGGTTCTGTCAGGGCGTACCCAGGGGGTCCTGGTGGCCAGACTGGCTTCATTAGTGTCTCTAACCCGGTAGAGCAAATTAACTGCCTCCTGTATACACTCCAATGCCCTGAGGTCTGTTATGGCTGAGGGGCTGTGGAACAAACCTTGTGTCAGACACACTGAGAGAGCGCTAAGCAGGAGCAGCTTGGACACAGCTAGCCGTGTGGCAGACAGACCGGCTCCGGCTGGGCAGTATCTAAACTTGACTGAACTACAGGAAGTTAAAACTCTTTCCAGAATATGTTGTTTGTGTGGTATGTCAAATGTTTTTGTTTATAATCATGCTTGGTTGGATGACATCACATTATTTTCAAAATCTTAAAATCATTCAGGGATGGGCAGAGATACAACAAAGTGTATTTTAAAATAAGATACAAAATAAACTACAAACTACTGCATTTTTGTATTTTAAAAATACATTTACATGAAATCACTTCGCAAACATTCTGTTTGCCTATTTGATCTTTCCCTTGACCAGTAGGCTCACTCAGGCTCACTCAATTAAGTAGACAATGTTTGATAGCAACAGCGTTTCTCATCTTATCGAGTCATCTTATCGAGTCATGCGATAAGTATGACATATGCAACCAGTAAACAGATCAAATATTCACATATTTCTGTGATCACCCAGATGAAGGTTAATTTTTAAAGTAACCAACAGTTTAATATTTAACCAACAGTTTGCTAATAACTCATAATTGTGTCCTAATTCAGTCACTTGGTGTTTGGTACCAAAGGGCCTATATCAGCAATATGGACTCAATGGCAAAAAAGTAATTCATAAGAAGACGACTGATGGCACCATAATTATAATGTAATGTTGAACATCACAAAAATGCTGTATAATATTTTTGTGTAAAACCAACCAAAACTTAACATTAACGTTAACTGTGAAGGCTGCTACTCGGGTCAAATAGTAAGCTAGATAGTAAATAGTAAACAATTTAACCTAGGCTACTAACACAAACACCAGCAATTAACATGTTAAAAAATTGCAGTAATGAATGGTAGAAATGTATGGATAGCAGGCAGTTTACACATCTCTCAAAGGGACTTTCTTCTTTGAATATTGATACATTTTTCAATCTGAAGAAGTCTGGGCAAAATACTGAGTAGGTACTAATCAGAGGCAGTATTTATGTCATGTCATTTTGTACAATTCTTAAAGTATTTCAAAGTATTTTTAAACTACAGAATACAATACTATGAAGCTATTTACATCAACCCTATAAAAAACAAATTATAAAATCCTATGTTGTATTTAGAATTTTTCTTTTTATTATAAACAATAGTTGACAATGTCAGAAAAGTATGCTGTTTGCTGTTTTGTGAGTACAACATTCAAGGTTAATAGATTGTAAAGTATCTTGGATGATGTCACACTGTAGGGGGAAGAAAACACAACTGTCGGTACTTGTTGGTGCCGTGTGTCATGTTAAAAAACAAATATTTCAAAAGTGTTAGTCTGTAACGCGGGAAGTTTTGGATGTTCTGAAACCAAACGAAATAACCTGTGGAATCGGTCAACATTGAGGAGCACGCATGTCAAGCAATGGAGGCCTGGTCTGAATCAGAGGCCCATTAGAGCATTTCACAGAGGAACAGTCCTGACTGACTGGGACTAGGCCACTTCCTCTCCACATCACACTAAAGCATAAGGAACCTCCAGCTCAGTCTGTGATTATTTGTTTCCATTAGGCTTGTATGAACCAGTGGTTGTGCTTGAACCAACAGCCAAGTGACCCGTAGCATTCTGTGGATCAGCCACGCGGCTTCAGGATCTGACAGTGCTCATCTGGATAGACTTAGGCGGACGTAAGGAAGGCGGGGCCTGCTCACCAAAGGTGTCACACCTTTGCCTTTTTCATTTCCTCCTCAGAATGCCCCCATGTCCAGTGTCAGACTCTTTCACGCCAGCTCAGTTGCCCTCTTCCGCGGGCGAGAGGCCTGACGAGAGCCAGATGTGCTCCAGATGGGTCTAATTTCCGAGGCACGGTGTGGAAACCTAAGGACTCCAGGGGGTCTCCATCAAACGGCCATGATGGTTCTGCTCATTCACACCTATTTGTTCGGCACTGAAGCCTCTGACTTACTAGGACCTGAAGGTGACCACAACAAATCGGCCTGGACACACCATTGAATTTCAGCCACACAATATCTCAACAGTGTGCATGTATACAAATTAAAAGGTTAAGGAAATCAGTTACTCCGTCTGTCGATTGCAGTAGTGAAGCTAACACGCCCTAGATTTCTCCAGGACATCTTCACAAGCAGAAAACATTCCCTCTAGCTGGCCTCTGCGAGAATTTCCCTCCTTCTGTAGTCTTCTCCCACAATCAGCTTAGCCAGCTTGTTTATTCACCCAAATGTAGACCACAAAGCCAGAGGCCGTCTGTAGAAACCAACAGTGTACAAATACAATGAGTGTAGTATATATAAGAATGTATATGTAAATATGTTCTCTAACTACATGCATAGTTTTGTGGTCAGGGGCATGGTCTCTGCTGTGTTGCGCACAACAGTGACTGACTCAGTTTATGACAGCTGGCTCCAGAGATTGCAGCCATATTTAGGTCATATTAGCCCATATGAAGTCACATAATGGCACATTGCATGTCAGATCATGCGTGCTTCATCTGGGGTGCACATGTGACATAAAAGATGGGGTGTTTAGGGGGGTTGGGAGACTGGTTGGTTTTGGTCACTTCGGGGATTGGGACCGTGTGAACAGTCTAGGAAAGTGTTGCCTTGGGGAGCCTCACGATGGCAACAACAGCTGCAGACAGTTGTCCGGTGTGAATCAGAGGTTTCTACAGATGTGACGTCTTGGAGGAGGTTAGAGATTGTGTTGGACTGACAGAGGGAGGGAGAAGAGAAGAGGTGCCAGGTTTGGCAAGAGGGGTCTCATCATGGTCTTCCAGGTTTTCTGAGAAGATAAGCAAATATCAGCGCATCGGCATAAGAAGCAGGTTCATCACCAAGAAGCAAGTGACCTTATGAACTGAAGAGAAAACAAAAGGAAAATGCAAGGTGAAATTAGTTCATGTCATTATAAAAACAATGAAGAACTAAGTAGGTTTTGTGAAGGTTACTTTGACCTCCCTGTTAGATAACTGGGGTAATCGGTTCCTCTCCTAAAGCACATTCATCAAAGTGGCACACATTGACCCATATTCCTGAGAAGCTAATATGGTTTAAGTGTGATGTTCACTGTTGTGGAAATCGAAGCCCATTTGGGGGTGAATTCAGTATGTGCCTCATTTCCCTTGAAATCAATGAGAGCCCCATGTTTTAGGCTTGTCTAGTCTTTAACACCTCAGGAAGTGAAGACACAATGGGGTCTCTACGTCTGCGCCTGGTGTTTATTACATTTGACAGGAAATAACAAAAAAAAAATCATCAATTAATTTTTCCTTAGGAACAGGTCTCGGAGAACTTGATTGATTTAATTTAAATTTAAAATTAAAAACATTCCGGAGTGGAGCAGATTTGTACATGAGGACCACGGAACAGGGTTAGTTTGTTTGATGGATCCGAGACAGAGAGAGGGTTTGCTGCACACTATTTCACAATCCTGTCTTCACAGTCACTCTCCTGTGTATATCTCCCAGCTGCAACAGCTCAGCTGCAAAGTCCCATCAGGGAGACAGATATGTGGAGCACAAGGGTTGCTAGGGTGATACCAAAACAGAGACGTTATGAGTCAGCAGGAACATTTTGATTAGACAGCTATAAGGGCACATCTCCTTATTAACGTTTCCATTTAATTTTGCATTTTTTTTTCATTATTACATGTGATTAATATTACAGTGAAATTGAGAGTTATAATACAGAACATTCACTGGCATTTTACCAGATTAAGATCAAAGTGATCCTTCAAATCCAAAATGCACTTTCAATTCATCGTTTCAACTGAGCATGGTTCTTGGTCCATGAACACACTCTTCTAGGCTTCTCTGGGTCTGAGAAACTGTCCCCCAGAGCATGAACATATGGTGGATAAAGTATTAAGGTTTAATTACATTATTCAACTCTGACTGTTACACATGCTAAACAAATGGATCATGAAAATAAAGTCTTTATGGGAACTGGAGGGAGATTCATCACATTAGAGTACCTAGGGTAGAATATGTCGGTCACCCAAGCCAGGGTTGGAAAATCCAGTCCAGTACATGATCTTCAGTGCCAGGGTTGGAAACTATTTGAAGCCAGTCAATTTGGACCTGTACTGAAATAATAAATCAATCATCAATAAAGGTATCTTTCTCATTATACTGAAAAGCAGAAGCTATTAATAAGTTAGCATTTTCTTTAGGTTAAAAAGTGTATCACTTTCTAATTGGACTGCTATGGACTGAAAAATCTGTCCGACACGTCACATCCAAGTTCTCTATTGAGTGCTTTAGCGACGTGACCTCGGCCCGACAATAAAGGGACACACCAGCACTCCTTCGCCAAGGCGATTGATTACAGTTGGAAGAACGCACTGCATCTATGCCCATCTGTCAGCAAGAGGACTGATGAACAGGCCGGCCACAAACCCCCTCACCCACCACCACCCATCTACACTCCTGATCACCCACACACCTGGGACCAGTGGCCCTGTAAACGAGAAAGCAATTACAGCGCTGAGAGAGCCGTCCATCCTCCTGAGGCCTGTGCCCAGGGTTTGGTGCCAGGCCAATCTGTCTGTTCACGGCCCCCAAATTGCATTCTGTTTTGTGGCCAGCTAGGGAAGATAAATTAATCAGAGGTGTCCCCTGCTCGGTGATGGGGTTCTGCTATGCCTCGGTATGGGTAGGGAGGTTGTCGTGCTTTCTGAACAGAGCCTTGTCAAGAGTACCAATGTACTGCGGTTTCTGCAGTGGTATCGACCGATTAACTGATGTTAGTCTCCTCGCACCTCTGTTGTGGTAACAAGAGACTGTTTTAGGAAGCGTCAATCAGAGGATACTGACAGAAGGGGGAGGCGTGAGAAGTTGTTAAGACAAAGAGGCCCATACAGAATAGAAATGTTTTCCTTTTCTTTATCTCAATTAATGAAACATTTCCCTCCAGTGAGCGTGGAAGAGAATGAAGTGAGAAAATTGGTGTTCTCAGGTAGAGTCTAAATGGGGATGTTTTTTGGGAGAGCCCACTGCTCTCCGGTCTCCAAGGATTCTTCACAATGCAACTTGATTTAAATGAACTACAAATAAACGTTTCAAGCATGAGTATTTTGCCCCTTTGCTATGACACACAAAAGCTGTGGCGCAGCCAGAAATCCCATAATTAGTTAATTACACCTGTGTGAAATTAAACTGGCAGATGATCTCAGATTGAACCTATTTCTGGATGGCCTTATAGTGTTAGAAAGAAGCATCTCCAAACAAGCACATGTTTTTCACACATGCAAAGGCTATGTGTGATGCAAAGACAACACTGTTCATCTTTCTGAGAGCATTTCTGAAGCATGCTTCCTTGTCTGAGGGTAAATTAATAGTGTCCCTCATATTGATGGTGGTACACCAATCATTGGAACATATTGACTGATGTAGTCAGAAAGATGGTGAGTTTCTTCAATTTCTAGTTACAGAGAGACGTATTAAGGGTGCATAGCGTAGAATGGGACGCAGTTTCCAGCCCCTATCAGAGACGTGGGAGCCCTGATTGTGTCAGCTGACCTAGGTCCACGCTCAAGGAGGGACAAAAGAAGACCTTTGACCACTGAAAACTGGACTTTAGCTAAGGGCAAAATATGCAGTTATCCCTGGAGATGCCCTGCCAACCTATAACATATTCACCTGGAAGATAGGACATTATCTAACTTAGTGATACGAAGTGAGGTAAGAGCATAAAAGCCATGCGTCGTAACACAGTGACAGACTGAAAGAGCACACACAGGCAAGTCTACACTGGAGTGGCTTAAAAACATGAAATGGAGTGTCCTAGAATGACCCAGTTCAGGCCCAGGCCTCAATCCAACTGAGAATGTGTAGCAAGGCCTGAGGATTGCAGTTAACCAGTGCTGCCTGTCCAACTTGAGAGAGCAGCCAATAGGAACAGAATTTGTAGGAACCAGATGTGCAGGGTTACCCCCCAAAAATGACCGCTTTGATGCCAAAGGATGTTCTACCAAGATGAGTGAGGGGGGTGAATACTTATCCAACAAACACATTCCAGTTATTTATGCATACTTACCTGCTGCTTTGCATTAAAACAAGATTTGCCTGTTCCAGGTGTTATGTATAAGATGTTCATCAAAGAGAGGTGATGGAATCCCTTTTGATTCCAGATCGCAGCACAACAAAATGTAAGAGGGAGAATACTTACGTAATCCACTGTTTCCATCTCATTTACATTTTGTTAGTCATACGGATAAGTCACAAGTATATATATTACCTTTTCTGACATCTCTATTAAGACAGTGATAGACTGTTGTGCTATCACTTTTTATGAAACTCTGTCTCTGTGCGCAAGATGTTGCGCAAGACATTACCTTATTGGTATATCTGCATGTAGATACTATACAGCATGGCACAAGATGTACCGTATCATTAATAACAACTTTTTGACGTGACAGAACACTTGTTCTTCCCGTTCTGTGTTGCTACCCGGCACATTTCTTCCCAGCTCTTCAGTGAGGGTGGTCCGTGAGAGTGGCGCGGTGACGTCATTCTCAATGTAGCTGAACCTCACTCTCACCGGGTGAGAGGGCTGCACACCTTGAAGAGAGAGCCCAACGTCAAGAAAGGGGGATTCATAAACCAAGATACATATTTAAGAGACAAGCACGCCTTCCCCCTTTAAAGACCTCTGTTCAGCTGGTGTATGGTTGAGCAGGACCTGTGCTCCCCTCCTGTATCCGCGGCCCCACAGCAACCGGGCTTTGGTTGTACGAGTCGAGCCAATGTGGTATCATTTCGGTGGGCTCAAATGTGTTGTGCTTGGCACTACAGCTCAACTGAAACATAATCCTGAGCTGTTCTTTTACTTGGCTTGGGAGCAGAAAAAACATCCATTCCCTTCAGGGCGAAGGCCCTCGGCAACAGGTCTGCGCCATTGTATTTACAGCTTGTAGGTTATTCGTTTGAGGCAGTCGTTTCTTCACCAACGGCAGCAACTACGTCCATATGCCTTGTTAATAATGGCACCTCAAAGAGGGTTTGCGCGTCTTTCGTCGATTCCGAATGAGCCCCTTTCGATTCACGTATCAGTGTACATCCATTAGTCTACCCTGACCTCGCTGCCGGCCGGTATCTATATCAAGGACAAGTCCTTATTCCCGACAGGGTTTGTTCTGAAACCAAACTGGGACGAGGTCCAGACGGGAGGAGTAAGTCATGATAACGATCCTGAATACCTGTCATGGGACACGGGGCGGTGGCACAACGATGACAGTTGACACATAAATTGCCGCGAAGTGCATGAGATGTAATTCCAGACACTTGGTGGTGGTCTGACACGCCCAGCCTTGTGGAGTCTGACAGACGGTACTCAGGCTTCCATTTTGATATGGCAACAAGAGGGGAGCGGTAACCTGACAAGGAGTCCGCTGGTTAGCCCTGAAACCCCGTGTGAGGCGGCAGGAGAGCAAAGCGGTTGACCTACAGATGCCGGGAGAAGATGTGTGTTGTTAGTAATACTTAAGTGGTAAAATAATGTTTTTTAGGTGGTTGTCTTAGAGCCTGAGCAGAAGGTTGATGGATTTGTTATTTAGTGACAGGGTACCAACAAAATGCTTTCTTTCGGGGAATACAATTGTATTCTGAAGAGAAGTGTCAAGCAATGGCACGTGCGTAGACTTAAAAACGTCACTTTGACGTGGAATGTAAGAACGAAGACAACAAACAAATGAATCTCCCTCCAACAAAGTTTCGGCCAAACCTGGGTAGCGTCTGATCTGAAAGCGAAATCAGTGTTTCACAAAATGCCTTTGTCACACGAAGTCCCCAAATTACTGAGGTCGTTTACGGGTGCCACCAGTGGACTGAGTGTGTGTGTGCCATGCTCACTGTGCCCTCAAGGGCGCCTGATCAGGTTTCAGAATGTGATTTATTCTGGAGCAGCTGCAGTGGGCTGGGACCGAACACGCTTGCGGGAACGCACACAGCACAGAGGTGGGCGATCCGGTCTCCAAGTGTGTAACACAATCCTACCATCCTGGCTGGCACCACATACGACAGAGGTGATTTAGCTCACATCAAGAGGAAGACATGCCGGGTCCACGGCCGGTGATGGACCGAACCCAACCACGCTGTCTCCACGATTCATCTCTTCACATTGCCTCCCGACGACGTAGGGCTTGTCTCATGTCCACACGGAGCAAAGAAGATATCTAGAGATTTCAAAATAAAAGCGCACGCGAGCACTCAAGTCAGACATCGAGCACTGGGGGATGTTCATCGGAATTCTCATCGTGCAACTGACGCATTCCCATGAGCTCGGACCCAAAGTTATCACATAACATAATCTAATCATGTAGTGTAATCCCGGGGCTCAAGCATGCTTTGTATTTCATCATGCAATGAATGTGATGTGTCTTACTTCCATGAAGGAGTTGTGTATTATCTGCGCACAGTTAATACATGTATTTGAGTCACCATCCATCCATGGATAAGCCCCTCCAAGGGACAAAACCATTTGTAACTTTCTCTGTGCCTGGAAAACAAACAAGTGGCAGACAACCGGACTCATGACCCTTAACCCTGAGGGTCCACTTACCCTCACTGTCGTCCCACAAAGCCCTGGTCGGGTTTCAGCCCTCCGGGAGACCTCAGCCGTTACGGTCCTCATCGCTCGTCCTCCCCCCCCGGCCTGTCTCCATCTCTCAGGCCTCTGCTGACAGCTTCCATTCACCGGGGGGGACCAGAAACGGCAGGACAGGCGTGTTGGCCTGCACACGAACCATCACGATCGCCCTCCACACGGTGATTGACGTCCAGCTCTGTTTGGGCTAGTGGAGGTACAGTTCATAGAGAAATCGCAGGGTAGCCGCCCACACGTTTTGCAGTGAAGCTAGACTTATAGTATAGATATATCCCAAAGGCTGCCTTTCTTGTCGTCCTTTGAGTTCTTAAGAAAAATACATATCTTTCCTTTTCCTCGGCATGGAGAGAAACAGAAAAAGAAGGTGTGCAAGATGAGAGGAAGACATCCTGTGTATACACTAATAGCCTGGAGACAGTCGGAAATATATGGGACAGCAACAGTATGGCATTTCAAAGGTATACTTCTGACTACTGCTAGATTCCCAGTCAAAACCATAAGAAGAGCCATTCAAGTCAGGGGAAATGTGTTTCTTTATTAGCATGAGTCCAAGATGTTGACCTTCCATAGTTCTTAAATGTTCTTATCCTATTCATCTCCAAGCATCTCCAAAAGGCTATAGGTTTAACACAACCTTTTATGCCAGAATACATAGGAGGAGGTCAAATGTAATAGCCAATCATTACACAACGTCTATCCCACAACAAACCTCAGATGGCCTGCTCCTGGTCATGAAAACCAATGACAACACATGGACAACCCTCTAAAAGTCACGGACAACCCCCTTTAAAGTACCACATCCTGTGCATTGTCCTTTGTTGTAATCATAAATTGTATCAAAGCATTTACCCTCCGTATTCCGTATTACAAATTAAAAAAGACTGCTAGGGTAGAGAACCCAGACAGCCTTCAGAAATGACAAAGAAAAATATTCACTAATGTACGGTGAAGATAAACCTAGCCAGCTTTCTCTATTGACCTGATGCCATAGTTCCCCCCCTCCACCTCCCTCCCCACTGCGTTTGGAGGTTTCATGTCTCCACACAAGATAAGACTCTCCCTGTCACCAGCATGGAAAACGCTGGATGTATTCTTTATGGTTTCCCATGGTCTCCCCTTACACAACACACAGTCCCACTAGGACTAGGTTCGCCAATGTTTTTCAATGCCTCAGCAAAATTGTTTTGGGGGACTTTGGAGGTCTGACAGATATGATGGGGGAATAACCGCAGTGGTCAGTGCTGCACAGGGATCTGTGTGCTGGGAAACAAGCAACGCCTGTAGAAATCCTGAGACAGGTATCCGAGCCAAAGTTCAAGCAGTTGGTGAATGAGAACACATTCAGATCCCCACGCTACTCCCGTGTAGCCAGGATCCAGGTGGGGAGCGGACAGGGTGGGTGGGTCAGGAGTCCGACAGGCTGTGGGGGTTTGTGGGTGCTCTGTGGCGGATTGGCAAAAACTGTAAGATTGGAATGTGGGGGTCATGTGAGGCAACCCTTGCTAGCCAGCGAGTAACAGAAACAGGAATCTGTCTAGGAATATCAATTGATATAATCCTTCTACTTTCTAAGCAGCCGTCCTCAGAGACAACATACCAGCCTTCAGCCCTCTCTCTTTCAATATTAAAACACAGCAACAACATGCCAAGAGTGGGATAATTTATGATGGAGGTATTACTCAGTTCAGTTAATGTGTTTAAGAAATTATTTCAAATGTTTACATGACACTTATTTGACCATGACGCTTATTTGAGTGTAAATGCAAATGGAGCAAAGGCATCCAATGGGTAATTTACTTCTTAGTATCTTTAAACTGTTACAATGTTAACCCCTTCAACAACCGCCTGGAGTCATTTTTACCCATGATGAATATTCATGAGCACAGCCAGTTCAGCCAGGGAACCAACGTGGGCGTTGGTCCAGCGGAGCATCAACTGACATGGGTTCACTCCTCCCACAGTTTCAAGATTTCCTAATCTACAGTGTATCCGGAAAGTATTCACAGCGCTTCAGTTTGTCCACATTTTGTAATGTTACAGCCTTATTCCGAAATGGATTCAATTAATTTTTACCTCAACATTTTACACAAAAGGGAATTGCAAAAAAAAACACATGTACTTAAGTATTCACAGCTTTTGTCATGACACTCTAAATTGAGCTCCTATTTCCACTGATCATCCTTGAGATGTTTCTACAACTTGATTGGAGTCCACATGTGGTAAATGTAGTTGATTGGACATGATTTGGAAAGGCACACACCTGTCTATATAAGGTCCCACAGTTGACAGTGCATGACAGCACAAACCAAGCCATGAAGTCCAAGGAATTGTCTGTAGACCTCCAAGACAGAATGGGAGAACCTGCCAAAAAACAGGTATGCCAAGCTTGTAGCATCATACCAAAAATAACTTGAGGCTGTAATTGCTGACAAAGGTGCTTCAACAAAGTATTGATCAAAGGCTCTGAATATCTATTTAAAATATGAAACAAACTTTTCTCACTTTGTCGTTATGGGGTATTGTGTGTAGAACCTTTCCAGATGCACTGTAATTTGGAGGTCTGATTAAGTCAGTCAAGGTGCTAGCATGCGGTTGCTAAACCCGCCCCTTCACCTGTTGGTTCTGTTTCCGTCTGCAGGGGCGATTGGTACTTGTTAAGTGACATTAACAAAATCACAGTGTTAATGTTGTTATTGGTAGTACTGTATGCACCATCATGTGATGACGGTGAGTTCCCCAGAGGGACAGAGCACAATGATAAAACATTTAATGTGTTGGTGTGCCTTGTTTCTCTAATTGACATTTAAACCAACGAGGGGCGTTTCAACTGATCATAACAGAGGTTTTATGCATTTTACAAACTTTTTTGGTATTAATGTGATTAGATAAATTCAGTCTTTAGGAGTTCTTTTGCCTTACAGTCTATAAGGCCCTGGTGCATTGTTTGCCACAATGTGTTTCTTTATTAAGCAAACGCATATTTATGGAAAATGTTCCCATATTTTTAAGTTTAAAAGTCCTTCATACTAAATACATGTTTTCAAATTTCTCCAAACCAGACAATTCAAACTGTATACTAAATATCATTTCAACATTTGCTAGCACAAAATTCTGTCTTTGGCAATTTAGTCAATACACATTTATCAATGGCTGCCTTAAGACAACAAGTAACCATTTATTTTAAACGCAAAGTAAACATTCGCTAATCACTTGCCTTGCTTTGGAATGGGCCATTTCAAGTACATGCAGATGCGATGTTGTAAAACAGTTTTTAGAGGATGTCTTTGTTGCGATTAGAGTGTAGGTCGTTACATTTCAGACCTATAGCTAAAGGGCAGGTACTAAAACTTCTTACCTTAAGAGGTTAATTGCAGTTGCTTTACCACAATGTTGAAAAACATGTAAATGAAATCAACATTTTACCACAATTAAATCATGGTTCATTTGTTTTAGAAGATGCCATTTATATCAGCAGATTCAAAATACAAAGTAATTTTGTTCAAATTAAACAATGAAGGGAAATAATAAAAAAACATTATTTTCAAGTCTGGTAATGTTTCGATAGGAATGAAGTTGGTTTTGATATCATCATGACCCCACTTTGTATTCGGTTATGTTGGTTGTATGAGGGTTAATAGCTTGTTCAACCAACCTGACTGAAGTGAGATTATTATGATGTCTGGGTACCCATCAGATAACTAGCATAGAAAATAGGAATGCTTTCACAGTTTAAAGTTCTTCTGTGTGAGCTGCTTTGACACTGTAAATTGTCTTCCTGACAGGTTTGCTTCAGAACCAGTCAGAAATGTCAACGGAATAAGCTAAACATTAAGGGTGTTTGAAGAACCAAACAAACCACTCAAAGCTGTCTAATAACTGTGTACTAGGGTTCGAATGTTTTCCTTTGCACTTTAGAATCTAAGATTTGCATAAACATTTATTTGAATGTGTTGCAATTTTGGCATGTCCTACAATAGAATCCCAGAAAACGGCTCTGAACAAATGTTGTTTATAACCACACTTCAATTTACGGCTTTTTAATACATGGCGTCTTGGCTTCATTTAGTGTAGAGAATAAGCTGGCTGATGACATGAGGTAATTTGTTTTGTTTCAGCGCAGTTCATTTCATGAAGATGCGGCCAAGTGTCTCTACTTGCTGCATATCTTCATTTCGGTTTGATTACAAGCCCCCAATAATCAATGTGTCAAAACTGTTGTTGAGGGAGAACTTAGTTTGTGTTAGTCATCCACTACCTAACTAGAACCCTTTCTACTGTTGCCTGCTTAGGGGGAAAGGACGGGCATTTTGGCACATTTAGGTCAGGAGCGGTTAGGTTTAGGCCTTGGTCAGCGTGAGACCCACCGTGTTTCTGTGTCAACAAGGCTCAATCATCATCAATGACCAGATAAACCCATTGACCCGGTAGACCCTACATTACTGCCCTTTCTGTAATACTCCATAGGTGAGGGGCACATTCCTCTAGACACCACCCCCCATCCCCCCAACACACACACACCTCTCGGCTCTGTGTGGCTCTGTCGTTTTTGTAAATGGTAAGATTAATTTGACAAAACTAATTAAATGGTTTGAAACAAGAGCTATTTACCTGATAATCTTGTTTACATCTACATGCCTGAAATAGTGGCTCCCGATGGGACACAATCCGGAATCAAAATAAATGTTCTGCTATACAAACCACCATATTTTCCAGAACGCTTCGAACAGGGGAATACTTTCAGTTGCTCTGTGCTCGCTTCGGTAGCGCTACAGAGGGAGGCTCACTGGCCTGACGCTGGCACATGCGTCGATCGACCGCTGGAACGTCGGCGAAAGGCGCTCGGTTCGACGTCAAATCACCAGTGCGCATGAAAACCTATCCTACGACAGGCGGCCTTAACGCGGGTCAAATGTGTGTCAGTCCACCGCATATATAGTCCTATCAGCGCTGAGGGAGAGCAGTGCGTAGGCAACGCAGCCAGGTTGAAAAGTAATCATCCACCCTGATGAGTAGAGCAGGCGGCGATATTGAAAAGGCTCACCGAACAGAGGCGATGACACCGTCTTTGTGCCAATGGCATCGGGTTCATCTGGCTTAATACTGACCGCTTAGAGAGGCACAAGTTCTAGATGCCAGTATTACAGTACAAATGTACCATGGGTTTCAAAAGCATACAAAAAAAACATTAAGAACAGTGCATGGAAACTGAAGTAGGGTTTCTGGCACATAAATGGGCATGTCCATTGAGGGGTCTACAGCCTGATGCTCCCTAACCGTGGTGTCCCCTTGTTGAAAGACAAGCTGGATATTTAATCCTGCCCTGGGGTAAAAGTAGTGCTAAATGACTATGGTAATGAAAACCTCACAAGATGTCAGATACACGATTGTCTCTTACACACACACACACACACACACACACACACTCACTCCTAACATGGACACATACCCACACTCTCACACACATACACTCACTCACTCGCACACGCACTTGTTTCTCAATCCTTGTTGGTACCTGAGTTTTGACACTGATCCCTAATGAGCCCTAAACCCAAATCTTAAACTAACCCTAACTTCAGTAGCCCAACATTTGGGTCAAAGCTTAACTTGGTCATAATACCTAACCCTAAATCTAACTTGTAGGCCTAAACTGGAAATAAAAACACACATCGACCCAACACACACACTGAAACCCACCTACACACACACATTCATCCATATTACCTTAGAGACACACAAGTATAATGCCTTACTCTACTCTCACTCAAATCACGCTTCTTCCTAAGATGATGATGATGAACAGACTATCTCTGGTTAACCATCACATTGTCTGGAGTAACTGGAAAAACATACAGAGAAAGATTGCATCGCCATTCCCAATATATTTCCCTTGCACCCAGTTACCGTCAACGTGAAACATCCAACTCAGTCACTCTGTGGAAACAAGGAGCTCTCTTGTTGGGGAAACCTACGACCTGACATCATTTGAAGCCTTTTGCTGCCAATGTGTTTACTCCTTCGATGGTTGTTTTTCTACTGGTTTACTCTCAGCGTTCAGGGCTCCGAGAAGACAAATCATTGCAGTGATTTATGACCACCATGTGTCACCCGTGGGGCCACCAGCCCTTCAACTGAAGACAAATGACATTAACTAGAGCCTGAGACCCGCTGTCCGATCCCAACAGTCAATGTACAGGACCCAGCTCTGCTTGTGGAAGATGAGGTGGGGAGGGGGGAGGGGGGAGGGGGGGGGGGGGTATTGCTAGATGCTCCTATCTCCATCTGAGATTTCAACTGCGGCCTTTTGCAACTGTCGACTTAAATTTCAAGCAATGGTTTCTCCTTTCTAATGAAGAGCAAAAAAGATGGACTGAAGATTTTTCTCCAAACATGATAAAATGCATTGAATATGCTTTGGTTTTTCAACCCCATTCAATAGATTAGCATGGGTAAAAAAAACAAATAAATGATGCACTCTCACATGACAGCCCCTGACAATCAAGGAGAGTGGATGAAAATTGTGTTGTACAAGACTATAAGGGCAGCATTTGTAAATTTAATCCTGTCAGCATCCATACTCATCTGTGAAAAACAATCAACATAAAGCATTGCTATGAATAAAAAGACAAATTAAAGGTGAATGGAAAGTATGTCAGATATCCCACAATAAATTCTGAATGGAAAATCTTCTTGAAAGAGTTTATATCACTGTTATTGTGTTTTTGATAAATTGAGAATAATTTTCTCAGTGTTTCTTAAGCAGACCTAAAATGACCTCCCCTGATAAATACAGTCTGTGGATTCTGATTAATCTAAGTGTCTGTTTTGAAAACTAAAGAAACTGAACAGTTACTTAAAACAGCCATGTAAACATGGATGATCCCATTGGCGGCGAGGGAGAGCCTAGTGAGCCAATTGGGTATGATAGTGTTTTGGCCAACCATATAATAGAATCAGTAACATAACAGCCCTATACCCTTTCTTCAACCATAGTATAGAATCAGTAACATAACAGCCCTATCCCCTTTCTTCAACCATAGTATAGAATCAGTAACATAACAGCCCTATACCCATTCCTTAACCATAGTATAGAATCATTAACATAACATCCCTATAACCTTTCCTCAACCATAGTATAGAATCAGTAACATAACAGCAATATACCCTTTCCTCAACCATAGTATATGATTTGCAACATAACTCACCATCCCTTAACAATGTTTATACTTTTAATAATTCTGTGTTGTTAGGAACTGTCAGTCAGGATGTAAAAAAAAAAGAAAAAGAACTTTGTAGCCGTTATACTGAAATCAATGTTCAAGAGATGTTTCTGAAACAGATTTGAAAATACTGGATTATTTATTACACAGTGTTTGGTAAAAATTACAAAAATGTAAATATTATAAACACTATTTATTATACACTATGCTATTATTTTAGTCTGCCTACCATACTGAACTATGGTCTATATACAGCAACACAGATACTGTTGACAACTGCAGTTGAAATAAGGGCATTGGAAATGAATACAACTTAGTACAAACAATAGCAGTAACACTAGTCTTTCTGATCTTTCACAATACTAATACAGCAGATTGATCAACTTTTGAGGTGTTATTTTAGTATGTCCTTAACAGAAGAATGAACTCGGCAAACAACAACAAAAGTAAGAAGTTGGCAATGGACCTTGTTTCTGACAGGTCTGCTTAGCAGTTAATCAGTTTTCTTTAACGGGAAGAAAAGGATCGTACAGCAAAAAGCAACGACATCCAAGCAGTGTCTGTGTTCCAAAATGGTGTGCGATGATTGGTTTATTGGCTGAGGAAAACACCCTGTAAATGGCTAATGATGAAACCAACCGTATGTTCTGTGGTGCGGGAGTCACAGAGGCCTGAAAGCAGACGGCAGAGCAGGACTGAGACAGAGCTTGTGTTGTAAGCACATTTCAGTGGATTCAGTGCACGTTGACCAGGTCAGCTACACAGGTACGGCCCTATGAACCGCAGGAGGCCGGCCGAGGGCACAAACATTATTCCGGCATCGCTGGGAGCTTTTTGCCAGCTGTTACTGTATTGCAGAACACACCTTCCCCCATCAAGATTTACCCTCTTGGGTTTGACCAGCTGAACTTTTAAACACACCAGGCTTTTAACATGGATTCCTCTCAACACCAATGGCTATTGCTGTTAGTCAGGCAATCAGAAGCGGACCTGTATAGATTACAAGACCACACAAACTGATTCATATAATAAAGATCGGGATTGCAGTGAGGTATGTACAGGCAGACAGACAAAAAAATTACAGAAAAACAGACATACATTGTTTTTCGGGGATCTGTTATCATCTTGTGTCCTAAGGTGCAGATGTTCCCACCCAGAAACCTGGCAGCTGGACAAAACCAGGAAATAGCAGATGCAACAGAGAGGGATGTGTCTTCAGCTCTGTAGGCCTGCCAGGCATAGACTCATCCTCCGCCATCTCTCACTCTGTCTGCAGTTGCCCCGGGACAGAGAACGGGCTAACCCACATCTGCTGTATGGGACATTACAGCATACATGAAGACGATGCAGGCCAACCAGAGACCTGATACTCTGGAGGATTTAGAGGTGCTAAGGTAGTGAGGGTTGTTCGTCTCCGTGACAGCTACACCTACCTGCACGCAATGTGGGAAACAAAGAAATACTCTTTTAAAGGGAGGTGTACAAAGTGGTGCAGTCAAATGATGAAAATAATGAATCGCTTAAATGTCTATAGTTAATTGCGATTTGAACTTAAATGAGTGCAGGAACGGTCTTGTTCCAAGTTGACCTATTCAAACAGGGTATGTCCTGGCCTTGAATGTGTCCTTTCTAACTATCACAATGAGAGACCAAATCTATTGGAATCCCATGTAAATCTACCATCTTCCATTATTGAGCTCACTATCAAGGCATCAAGGACAATACAAATTAAAGCTGCTAGCAGCATTTAGCGTGTTTCAGCATTAAGCTATTACTTGCTTTTTTCAACAGGACACATGTCCAACTCTTGTCAATGCAAACAATAATGCATGTACCGTCCTTTACACTTGTATCCTCATGTGGCCAATTGGAAGCATAATTGTTTTATAAACTAAGGTCACAACCCTGATCAAGTGTACCAACGTAATCACACCCCAGATGGGTCATTTGATGCTATAGAACAGGGCGGTCCAACCCTGTTCCTGGAGATCTACTGTCCTGTAGGTTTTTTCAAAATTAGCATTGGAGAGGAAACCTACAGGACGGTAGATCTCCAGGAACAGGGTTGGGCCGCCCTGCTCTAGAAGTAACGTTTGAAGATGGCGGAGGCTACACCCGAGGGAAGTCGTGTCTAACCAAAAAAACTCCAAAGATACTGTATGGGACCACTTTACCTTTTAAAGAATTTAACGGAAACAGTTTGTTGCAAATGCAGAACAAAATATCAACACAGAACTCTCGTGGACCGGGTGCACAGCTGGATATGCATGTAGAGAGAAAACCCGTTATGACAGAAGATGAATAGTGCTTAGCATGGCAAGTTATTAGAATACAAGTTCGCCATTTCTTATAATTTGTATTTATGGAGATACGTTTTTCATTGAGAACATTTTATAACTACTGTTATAGGAATTGTATAATTATAAGAAAGACAGTGAAAACGTACTTTGATTTAAAATTGTTTAGTTGTTAGTGGCAGCCCTAATATATATACACTGATCAGCCTCCACATTATGACCACTGACAGGTGAAGTGAATATCACTGACACCTGTCAGTGGGTGAGATACATTAGGCAGCAAGTGAACAATTTGTCCTCAAAGTTGATGTGTTAGAGGCAGGAAAAATGGACATGCGTAAGGATCTGAGTGTCTTTGACAAGGGACAAATTGTGATGTCTAGATGACTGGGTCAGAGCATCTCCAAAACTGCAGCTCTTGTGGGGTGTTCCTGGTCTGCAATGGTCGGTTCCTATCTAATGTGGTCTAAGGAAGGCCAAGCAGTAAACCGGTGACAGGGTCATGAGCGGCCAAGGCTCATAGACGCACATGGGAAGGCTGGCCAGTGTGGTCCGCTATAACAGACATGCTACTGTAGCTCAACACTGCTGAAAATGTTCATGCTGGTTCTGCTAGGTGTCAGAACACTTGCATTGCAGTCCGTTGCATATGGGGCTGTGTAGCCGCAGACCAGTCAGGATCACCTGGTTATGTGATCAGAACTGTAGCAATGGATGAAGGTGGCCTGGTCTAATGAATCATATTTTCTTTCACATCACATAAATGGCTGGTTGAGTGTGCATCGCTTTCCTGGAGAACACATGACACCAGGATGCACTATGGGAAGAAGGCCAGCCAGTGGAGGGAGTGTGAGGCTTTGGGCCTTGTTCTGCTGGGGACCCTTGGGTCCTGCCATTCATGTGGATGTGACTTTGACACGTATAACCTACCTTAGCATTGTTGAAGACCAAGTACACAGTTTCATGAAAACAGAATGCGAGACCACACATTCTTGTAAATGTGTTGTTATACATAGGCTAATAGGCTAATCTACATTGTTATATTGAAAAAAGCTCATCTGAAGCGCCCTCGACCACTCCAGCACAAGTCAAGTGCCAAATAAAGTGTAATAAACTGTATACTGTTGCAAATGCAGGTGAGAGCTCCCGCTCAAGCCTATAACTAACTACGGTTCAGCAAAAAAAAAAAAAACAGCTTTAAGCAATTTTAATTAATCGCATGCATTCACTTTGACAACCCTTGTCCAAAGATTTGACGGGTATGAAGATGGATATTGATTTAGCCCGCCTTTTGATTGCTATAAATGTCCCTCAAAGCATAACTTGGAAATTCCAGAGCACATGGACTACACCCAATTCATTAAGAGGTAGGAATGCAAGGCAAGCTCAACTAGTTCCAACGGGAGCCGCCGCCATCCGACAGATGTAATAGGTAAGATCGCTCACTGTAAGGGGAGGAATCTACAAGGGAGTCTGTGCACTGTGCTCAATAACTCTTTGCCATCGCTGGAAATGACAACATATGGAATGAATCCCTGAGAGGGCAGAAGAATGCGATGACGTCAGCATGAGAGAAACAAAGGGGAAGCTCTGGGTGACTTTCTTCTGAAGTAAAAGTGGAAAAAATACTCCCATTCTAACCCTGACATAGGATGTGGAGAACAAGGAGAAAGAAAGATAGAGAGACACAGAGGTAAGAGAGGGAGAGGCATAGGTGAGAGAGATAAAAGAGAAGGAGAGGCATAGGAGAGAGAAAGAGATAAGAGAGGGAAAAAGGGAGGGAGAGAGAAGAGGGGAGAGAGAGATAAGAGGAAGAAAAAAAGGGAGTGAGCGAGAGAAGACAGGGAGAGAAAGAGAGAAAAGAGGGGGGGGGGGAAAGAGAGAGGGAGAGGCATAGGTGAGAGAGAGACACAGAGAGAGAGACACAGAGAGAAGAGACACAGAGAAGAGAAATAAGCAAAGATGTCAGACTGCTAACACCCCATGACTGAGGTTAAATCAATCAACCATCATAACTTTGCATCAGTCAAGGCCAAATGCAATTAAAAGGCCAGAAAGACAGCAAGAGTGGAAAATCAAACATAGGTAATTACTATATGATAACCCCAAGCTTACAGGTATGTTAATACAACGCAGCTCAATAAAAACGCTGTTACACAAATACGATCTGGCTCAGTCAATTCCATTTAACCATAATTGCTGTTGCCTCAGTTGCCAAGAAGGATAATTTATGTGAAGACCACAACAAAGCGATGAAGGCTGGGAGCAGGTAAATAACACCGTGTGATATGTAGCAGTACCGTACCGTAGCCTAGCCTAGCTCTTCTTCCTAGCGTTGTACCTGGCCTGCAGCGGTACGGCAAATGTGACGAAGTTGGGAAAGATAATAAGGATTTATGCCTCCGCGGCAGCTGACATTAACATGATCAATGATGAAAGATCAGCTTTCTGGCAACTGGAAGTGGGTGCTGTAAATGATAGGATCTGTAATGAACCAAAGCTGCGGCTTCGTAAATCACTGGTACGCATCTGCAGGAGCCGTTCGGTACTCTATGTTTGCAGAGGTGTTGTGAAATGAGTCTGTTAGATGTCGATCATAAGTTTTCCCGGAGTCGAAACACAGCCTGACAGGTCAAAGTTGCACACTTTAAGCTGAAACCCAAATATACAGAAAACTCAGTGTTGGCCTGACAGAAGTATGGTGCTGCTCAGTTAAAAAAAATAAAAAAATAGAAAAGAAAATATACTTCTCGTTCTTTCTTGAACGTATTCTCTTTCTCAGCATGAGTGCCGGAGAGCTTGAATCAGCAAAGGATTTTGACTTAAGCTGAGCAAAAGTAAACGGTTGGTTTTCTGTATTGTTCGAGGCTGTCCCTCCTGTCTTTCCTCATATCTGAGCCGAGGCGGTGACATCATCTCCAAACGTTCCCAACCTTTATAACGTTCTCAGTGACAGGCCAGATATTAGAACAAAACAATGAAACCAGTCCTGGAATCAAAGCGGCCCCCTGAAGCTTTGTCCCATTCTGACAACAAGGACAATTTTAAGATGACATCACATGGATAAGATCAATGGCAGACTACATTTTTCTGCCTGCACTTGGAAAAAAAACTGTGGGGATTATGTGAAGACCAGCATGATCAGACTTTTCTGTTTGTCCGGTTGATATACATTCAGTAATGTGTTTGCACGGACAGACCACAAAAAAACACATGCTACTATTTAAGGGGAATCATTTTACATAAGCCGCGTACATGTAACCATCTGTCATAAAACAAAATAGATGGACATTTTTGGTTTCATTGCAAACTGGAATCCCCTGAAGGAAATCCAGTATGTCATCTGGAATTCTGTGTAAATGGATTTTTAATCTGCATTCATTTTACAGGGAGGAAATCTAAAACTGTAAAACTTGACATAGAAGCAGAAGTTACCGTAGGCCCGTTGTAGGGAAATTAATCTATACGCTTTAATATACCAATAATGATTTTTGAGTACAGTAAAGTAAATAGCTAAATTAAGACCACATTCGCAGTAACTTCAAACCTAATAAAACCTTCATACTTGTCACACCCTACTCTATCCCCGCGGAGCCACATAGCTGCTTTTTGCATTAATAAAAAGATAGTGGTAACGTAATGAATACTTTTCACAGACATTTTAATTCGTTTTGCACATGAAGTGATGCATGTTTGTCCATCTGGAACCGTTTCCATAATCTGCATTCATGGTGATCAAACTAGCTCCTTGACGACTCTCTCTACTGTGCAGACCGACAGCAAATCTGAATATCTGAGGTTCCTGCGGACAGAGTGCTCTTCTAAAGCCCTGTCCTCTGGCTCCTGCTCCGCCTGTCTGCTGTCCCACCGGGATAATTGAGCCCCCTCTGCGCTCCAACCTTGCCACCCCTGGTCCCTAAACCTCCCGTGGCACGTGAACGGATTGCAGAATGGGTGATTCATCACCCTGGTCCCCTACCACCTCCGTAGGGTTCCCTTCTTTCTCTTCAAGTCTCCCTCGCGTTGATTTTATATTCAGTCGAGTGTGTCACGACGGTGTTCGACTCCGTTTGGTAATGACGACATCTGTCAAGAGAGGGGGCTTGTGACTGGAGGGGGGAGATCAATAGGTATGGAAATCAGATTGTGCAACACAAAAGAAACCCTGAAAGACCACTTTTCCAAGGTACTCTGATGCCGATCGTACAGACAATGAATAATTGTATTCAGACTGGGTTTAGTTAAGATATCTACATAATACAAACGAACAACAGGCGAATGGAAAAAGATACATTTCATACTGTTGCAAACAATTATGAACTCATGCTGCTAATCAAAACTGCTGGTATCAGTATACCTTGGTATTACTCTTTATATTTATATTAAACGAGTACCCCCATTCCAATATTATTCCATAATGCCTCCTAGATATCATACATGCAATTGTATACATCTGTTCTCAATACAAGATTGAAATACAGCAACAAAATTCGTTTTTTTTTCTTCTAAAATGCTATACATTAATTGGTCTTGCGACCATTCACAAATCTTTTCACATTCAATTTATTTTTAGCTGATCTGAGTGGGCAAAAGACCAATTAGTGGGGGAAACAAAACCTATTTTGAGAGGAGGCCTGTGTAAATGCAGTCCTTGTTTCCTAGTTAAAAGAATGCAAGCTTGCTGAATTCCCTGTGTTCATTTCTAATAGCATTCATACACAGATCTTGCAGAGAAAAACACTTTTTGGTGCCTGTTTATTGAGCCTTCAGTTCGGAGTTGAAACTAGAAAATGTAACCAATTCAAATGTGTGACTCATTGAAATGTATACTTTTTATACATTCTCACACTAAACGCAAATAGATGGATATTAAAAAAATATGTGACCATAGCAATATTTGATCCATGCAATGGGCTGTAATACATCATTGCGAATAAAATGTCAAATAAACATTGCTTCATCTGGGATTCTACTGAGAAGAAACAACAAGGTTGAATCAAAGACCCTGACAACACCAAGATCAAACCTATTTAATAGAGAAATAACACAAGGAAAGTAGAATCCCTTTTAATACCAATGTTTTCAGTGGAGATTTAAGAATAAGCTTAAATATGTCAACACATTTACACAACAGTTCATGCATAAACATGCTCCATCATGGCCTGACTCCATGTAGTTTGACAAAGAAACACACAAATGAAGTACTGAATGACTGATAACAAATGGACTGGAGTCCAAATCTTAGCATTCCATTTTATTTTTCATGCAAGTTCACTGTCGATGTGACAGGGAAAACGGAACTGTTTAAACTTCCCTCCTTTTCACTGCTGTGAAGAGTTGTACTTAGAAAAAGCAAACATCTTACTTGCAATACAAGAACCAATGAGAGACCACGTAGAGGGGAACACTTCTCATGTGTAACTAAAATGGGAGCTTAGCCAGAAGTCATCAGCATGAAATGGGACTTTTAGACTAGTTTGTCACATAAGAGATATGGTTTGATTCTTGTCGTGGAAAATGCCATTCCCAACTCAAAAAGATGCAAGAACTTCAGCGGTTGTATAATCAATTAGACTTTAATGAACGTCATCATAAAGCCGGGAAGTTTCTGCAGAAAAGACCAATGTACAACTTGCGAACACATATTTATACCATGTATTATCTCGTGTTATTTAGATCATCCCTTTATGATAATTTCAGCGAATGAGTGAACCTATTGTTCAAATCATGAGCCACCTGGCCTTGAGAGATCGTAAAGGTCTGGGAAGAGTTCAAGGGAGGCAGAGTGATAAGATGGTGATTGGATGCCATCCCAGAAAATAAGTTCAGAATCTTTCTGGTGAGAAATCATGAATGATGATCTTGTCTTTTAGTGTTCTTTGTTTCCAAGGGCGCTTATACTACCACTCAGTACATACTTGATTATATGAATAGATGTTGTTTAGCATTATTTATCAATACCTGCAATTTAATTAATTTCTGGCTTATGAGTATATGACATCTTATTGATAACTAAAATATTACCTCTATAATACTATAGTTACTTAATTGATTCCTTAGCAAATTCATTATGTGGATATGTGAAACACCAAAATTCCCCTATATTCTGCAGAATGTGAAAGCTATACACCACTCGGTTTGGATGTGAGTTAGTGACTGTCAGACCTGGCTCAGAGGTCCAACCTGAAGGCACCAATTCCAACATCAGCCACAGAGAGCCACACAAGCAAGAGCAGTGGCCCCGCTCACGAAGCAGATCATGATGGAGAGGGTGAATCTCCGGGTGCAGAGGCAGGGGAGAGTCGTGGCAGGTCAGGGGACGGGGATCTGCAGACAGGCTTGCTCCCTCAGCCTCCTGGAAATGTCTTCCATCGTGTGAGGCTTGTCAACATGTCTGTTGACCCAGTCTGGCGTGACCGATCATCCCCGACCACCTCCACATCAGGGCCACACAAAGGTGGTGGAGATTGACAGGCTTTTCCCCATCTACTAAACCTAATCACATTTGGTTGTTTAAACAAAACGAAATATAAAAAGACTTTAAAGGCTTCTGAACGTTGTTGCGTACGTCTCTGGGATTCGTCTGACAGGCAGAGGTAGACGAACTATAAAATATTGAGGGATTAGATCAGCATTTAAATGTATAATTAGTGAGCTGCAACATCTTTGGCACTAAAACCATAAGATGAGCTAACGAATGTGTATTTCTCGAAAAACACTCTTTGTGCCCTTTTTACGTCCCATTATTGGCAGGGTTGTTGGTTTGTGGCGAGAGCTATACACCCTCTTTGTTTCCCTGCCAAGTGACAGCACAGGGTTTTTAGCAAGATATGTTGCCTCCATGATTGACTTCCGTGGCTGACTCCAGACATACAGTCTCCACTTACTGTAAATGTCTTAGCTTAGAAGAGAGGTTAAACACTCCTGGTTGGACAGACTTAAAAGGAATGGATCCAGTTAGACGGAAGACAACAATGTTGAGGTTACCTACAAATAAGGTCGGAAGAAATAAAACCCAAATCCCTGTGTTTTCGCAGGATGCTTGTTCACAGACACAATCAGATCAAATCTATCAAATGAGATGTGCACTGTACAAATGTCCAAAACCACAACACTTTCTGTCATAATGTTCACCATACACAGCGAAAAATAACGCTGCAGCAATATTTCACCCAATTATGTTTTTGTCATTTGACAGACAGTCATACTGTCACAGTTTTTGGTATGAGAACACGTTCAGTCTCTATATTAACACAAGGGAAGAGTCTAACGACAGAGAAAACAAAGTCCTACCCTTATCGGTGAGATTTAGCAGCACAAGGTTCAGTTCCTGCTGTTCTGTTTTGCATCGACACACTCTGGCCCTTGGGGCTCTGCCTCAGGTCTGGTTCCTGTTGGGATCTCAAAGGACCTCTGAAAGAACACTAAACCCAGGTAATCCTCCACTTAAGGAGCCAAACCTACACAGCAAGGGGTAGAGGGCCAGTTCCCTCACCTAGGGGTAGGGCAAAGCCCATATTCCGACACCAGCAGAGAAGAAATTAGGCTTACTGGAAACGACAGAAAACAAAGCAAATGATTTAGTAAAGCCTCCCAAAATTAACCAACTGGACTAATGACAGGATGAATAAATCATCCTAACCCTAAAAATACAGGGACAAATTAATTCAAATTATCCCATTAAATTATTAAAATTTCTGAATCATTGAATAAACTGGGCAATGTCTTTTGTGGAGGCAAAATGTTTTTGCTCATTCCCAGGATCACCTTTTAAAGGTAAAACAACATATTATCTGTCTCAATAAAACTAACCTAATCATTTTATACTAATGCCCAATTGCCTAGGGCAATTAGCCACATTTTCCATTTCAGTGTTTTCTCTTAGTGGTTAAACATCTTTAGATAATAAAACACTGCTCCGGTTCAGTAATGGTACATACCTCAGAAGAACACTGCTGCCACCCAGTGGTGAGATGATTGACTTCTCTCTGGCAGATACTTTGCCTAAAGGCTCAGACGGAAATCTGTAGTTCTCTACACATTTCAGTCTGAGACTTCCTCCCTCGCAGTTTAGGACATAAACGTCTTGAGCAGTTGGCTAACCTCAAACCCAAGTTAGCCAATGCAAAGTAAGATTCTGTAATAATGTTAAAATCGCTTTTTTATCAATACAGTTTTTAGGTACTTGACCCGACCTCAATTAAAACTACTAATGTCGGTGGGTGTGGCATAGCGTTTGATCAGATAAGAAATTTGGAAAAAGGCATAATTGTCTTGTTAACCTAAACTCATAAAAACGGATACTAGTCTGGTTAATCAAGTCACAGCAGAACGGATAGTATTCTTATTAACCTAATCTCATGAAAGTGTAACAACTCCCCCAAACCAAACTTAAAATATTATTTGAATTATATAAGAGAGGAATTAAATTCCCTCACTTTACCTGAAAATTCTTCATTGTTTCTAAAAGGAATGATGGTAGAGTGTTACTGATGATCACACGATAAAAGGAATAAGGTCTCCTCATGCCATTCCTCCAGCCACCTTCAAATAATGTAGATGCACCTCTGCATTCATGTAGATGCATATGCTAGAACTGCACATCTGACTGACTAAATTCAAGTACAGCTTAAATCCACCAAATCATCTATATTATAAATGCTTATACAGACATTTTGTTTAAAGTAGATGTAATTCATTAATTTAAAAAATAATAGAAATTGCAATACCAAAATGAAAAATCCCTAAACTAAAAACCAAATCCCCAAATTATTGGGCAAATATATTTAAAATAAAACAATGTAATACCTCATGTAGATAAGTATTCAAATACTTCATTCGGTGATTAGTAGAAAGGCATTTAGCAACACCGCCTAGAGTTTTTAGACATCCCTCTAACAGCTTTGCAAACCTGGATTTAGGCAGTTTCTCCCATTCTTCCTTGCAGAACCTCTCAAGATATCAGATTGGATACCTGATTTGCATTTATAATTCTTCCCTTAATCATGTCCTGTCTTCTAGTCTCCAGCCTTGCTAAACAGCGCTTTGCATTCAGGCATAACCGGTCTCACTGGACTGTTCCCAGTCCTTCAGGCAGGATGTAATTTGTTGTTTATTCAGGAGTGGTTTGTGTCTTGCCACACCACCAATGCTGGCGAGATGGTTGACCTTCTGGCATGTTCTCCCGGCTCAGTAGAAAAACATTAGCGGACATCACTGTTCTTCACCTCAATGACCAATTTCTTTCTAAAACGTTCCCCAGATCTATTTCCTCAACAATTCCATAAGTGTTATGGCTTGGTTCTCACTGCGACGTGTGGGACCTTATATAGACCCATGTGTGCCTAAATAAAAGTTGCCCATTATATTAATCTTATCACAAAGAATGATCAACAGTCAAAAGGTACTTTGGAGTTAAATTCAGTGACAAGGCAAACGGTCTGAAAACCTATGTTCGTGAGTGAAAAAAGAAAATCAGTAAATTGACAAATTTGCTGAACAAGCATCAGCTTTACAAATAAGCATCAGCCTTACAGATATTTAGTGCATTTTCCCTAAAATGTTGAGAATGAAAAAGTATTAATATTTTCACTCAATACAATGTCACTGAAAATGACACCAAGACCACACAAACAGACATTTCAAAACAGTAAAACTCAGTAAAGTTCATTTATATTTTGTTTTACTTAAAAAAAATGATGTGTACACATAAAGAGTATAAACCAAAGGAGAAAATTAATAAGTAGAAACAGATCAGAGTTAAAACACGTGTAGCTGGCTGGTCGCCTACAACAAAGATTCGACTATGGCCTGTGTGGCTGCTCAAGTAGTGGCACAACAGTCCTACACATCAGCCACACAGACAACACCTACATCCCTACAAGGGCTGATAAGGAACCAGTCAAAGCCAGCTTCATGTTTTGGGGTGAGTATTTAGAGAAACCAAGCCATAGTTCTCAGGCCCCTCTCACGCCATTATTAATTCACATTTAGGCCAGGGTTCTACCACCCTGTTTCTACAGAACTTCCTGTCATGTTGGTTGTGACCCAAACCCAAGCTAGCAGACAACTGTAATCACATTCAAAATTTATCATTTTGAACATGACACATTTAAATAAAACTGAGGTTGGAATAATAATACAGGAGTAGCGTTCCAAGAACATGGTTGGAAAGCCCCAATTTAGGCGTGTCCTATAACGGCTAAGGAGGTTTGGGGGGGGGTTGTGAGAGGAGGTGGTGAGGCATCAAGCACAGAACCCACCACTGAAAAGTGAAAGCCCTAAAGGTCTCTGTATACTCCAGTCAACTGCTGAGCTGAGGGGGCAGGGCTACAGCCGGATTTCATTGGAGGCTAGTCCAGGTAATTGTAAAGACGACCCCCCCCCCCCCTTGAAACATTGTAAGTGGAGCACAGTCCCAAATATCCACTGGGGCGCAAGTACACAGAGGTTAAAAGTTGACATGTAGTGCCACCAGCTGAAGAACGTTCAGGGTGGAAACATGGCGTTCTGCTTTATATCCATAGTGAAGAGGGATACAATTTAATCAGGTCTTGCCGCCACCAGCAAACACCCCAAAAGACTGTAGAAGAACACGTTCAGCATTGACCGGAAAGTGAAGCATCAAAACATTTAACGGTTTTTTTGACAAAAAGGTCAGTCCAGCTCTTTGAAGCGTGCAAACATTGCCTTGCGCACAGCCTGTTTGTAGGTGGCATGGTTCCACACAACATGCTCCTTCTTCTTCTTCTGTGGAAGGAGAGGAAACACCGCAAAGGTTGAAATCCCAGACAAACCCAGCAGGTCGACAAATAACAGGAAACCACTTATACACCCGATCTGCATCATCCAGTTCATAGAACTCAAACCGACCGGCATCAAGCACCCGACCGGCGAAAACCTACTGGATCGAAGTTCTCCAGCAAGAGGATCAGAGAGCATTGTCCCACACGTACCTCTGTGGGTTCAGAGCCTAGGCCAGGTCTCTCGCTGCCTTTGTGCGTTTCTCTGGACCCACCCGCCCAGCTGTTCTGGTGCTGGTGTTTTCTTTTCTTCTGTTCCGGGGAGTCCGAGGACTCTTTGGCACTCAGCTGTGGGTAAGAACCATCCTTCATCAATGTGATTCAGAGTCAAATGGTGAGGTGAGAGTGAGACCAAAGCAACTTAAATGTATCTATTCCCAAATAGCGCACAGCTTGAAGAAGCACCCTTGTTGGCAAATATGTCAAGTGTAAATGGGACACGGTCTCCACTAACCTCTTTCTCCTGGTTCTCTAAAGCCTCAAGCTCCTTCTTTGACCTTTTGATCTTCATGTGGATCTCCATGTTTTGCTTGTGGAGGTCTGAGAGCTGCTGGTGGCGCATCAGCGCATCCTTATTGGGGAACTGTCTCCTGCACAGCAAGCAGGCCATCTTCTTCCAGTCCGTCAGCTTGTCCTCCTTCTCCTGGGCCTGGCTCTTTGACAACGCCTGGGGAGACTCGTGCTGCTGCTGCACCTCCTCCTCCTCGTCACTTCCGGTTGCTGCATAGTCTGATGCCAGCAGGCCCAGAGAGCCAATGGACTGCTGGAGATGGACGGGAGTTGAGGGGAAAGTTCATCAGAAAGCCTGAAGGCATTTCCCCATCACACACCACTTAGCAGACCCGATTATCCAGAGCAGGGGTCTCCAAACCGTTCCACGGAGGGCCGAGTGTCGGCAGGTTTTCACTCTCACCTTGTACTTGATTGATTAATTATGTACTTGATTGATTAATTATGTCACTGATTGGTTAGGTCTACCCTCATCTGGTTATTTAGGTCTGAACTTGGAACACATTTACAGGAAAAAACTAAAACCTGCAGACACACGGCCCTCCGCGGAACGGTTTGGAGACCCCTGATCCAGAGCAACTAGATGGAGCAACTCTGTATAAGTGCCTTGTGGACAAACATAGCAACAGACCATCACACTTCACCTTGTCAGTCTTGTGGATTCTAGGAAACAACCTTTCCATTATTGCCCCGATGTTGTACCCTCACCTGCCATCAGCCCCACTGTTACTAATTGGAATCAACAGCACGCCCCCATTCCACACATGGGGTGCCCACGGTACATTGTAGGCATTTGGGACCTCTGATCAGACCACCAAACCCACCTTTGAACCCTTGCCGTCTTTCTTGGGAGGAGCCATAGGCTTCTTGAAGAGGTCGTCCCCACCCTGCAAACGGTCATTCAGGGAAGTCAAATGAATCATAGAAAACGCCTACATGTCGGGGGGAAAATAAACATGCATTTTTATGGGTATCGTAGACTGTCTGCACATACCTTCCTCTCGAAGATGGCGAAGGCAGCGTCAGCCGCTTTGGAGGTCTTCCTGTCGTCTAGACCACAGCCGGGGGTCTTCAGCACCGGGGAGGGGGCGCGGACGCTGTCCTTCTGCCGGTTCTGGATCTTAGCCCATCGCTCCATATCCTTCATGATCTGAGACGGGCACGTGTGTGTTAGCCATCTACGAGGCTGTGCGTGTATGTTAGTGGTAGTTCAGAGTTTTTGGTACCTTGAACGCCGCTAGGCTTCGGGGTTTCTCTTCTTTCTCTCCTGGCTTGTCTTTCTTGTCCAGGCTGCGGGGAGCAGTGTCATCCTCGTCTCTCCTCTCGGGGTACGTGTCAGGCCCGGGGTTCAGGGCCAGGCTGGGGACCAGAGGCGACTCAAAGAGAGAGGCAGGCTCGGGTTTCTTCAAGTCCAGCGGGGCGTCCGCTGCCGGGTTGGCCAGGATGGCCTGTACGTCGGGGGCCATGGCAACAGCGGACTGGGCAGCGGGGGGCTGTGTGTCTGTGGGGTGTCCCCCGGGAACGGGGATGTACGTCTTTGAAACACTGTCCCAGTACAAGTACTCCTGGGTCTGGGCGTTGTAGAAATACTGCACACACAGACACACATATGACATGACTCATGGGTCATCTTTCCAGACCACTGAGGATTAAGAACATAACATAAGACAGGTGTGTTTGTTACCCTGGAGGCAGGGTCATAGTAAAGGGTGGTCTGGGGGTCGTAGTAGAACCCAGAGGTTGCATCATACAGGTAACTCGTCATGTCCGGGGTTTCAGTTGCTACAAGAACAAAACATTGTGTTATAAGTGAATGACAAAATAAGAATGACGAAAAGGCTTTACGTCTGCATACAAACCCCCACCCCCCAGCACTGCCGTACCGTAGCTGTAACCGTCAGTGTCAGGGTCCCCAGTTGCTGCCAGAGAAGCTGCAGAGGAGCACTGGGGGTCCAGAGCCTGCTGGTAGGGGTCGACAGGGGGAGGCTCACCATAGCCGCCACCCTGGGAAATGAGAGAAAAGGTTGAAACGAGCAACTCACACAAACATCCTCGATTTCAACTGTTTCAGTGGTTTACTGTAGTCTGATGTCTCTTACCTGAGCCATGCCGGAGTTCAGGTGAGAGGCCGATGAGTCTGTGCCCATCGATCCGCCCATGGGCCCTCCTATGGGCCCTCCCATGGACCCGCCCATCGATCCGCCCATGGGCCCGCCCATCGATCCGCCCATGGGCCCGCCCAACGATCCGCCCATTGGCCCGCCCATCGATCCGCCCATTGGCCCGCCCATCGATCCGCCCATTGGCCCGCCCATCGATCCGCCCATTGGCCCGCCCATCGATCCGCCCATTGGCCCGCCCATCGATCCGCCCATTGGCCCGCCCATCGGCCCGGCCAGAGAACCTGCCATTGGCCCGCCCAGAGAACCTGCCATTGGCCCGCCTATATGATCTCCTAGGTAGTAAAAAAACAAATAATCAATGTTTCTTCTTAGCTTGTTTTGCAACAAAAAATAACAATTTCAGGCCAAACACAAAAACAGTAAGCGGTTTGTTATCATACAAATTAAGGAGGGAGGGGGCATAACCGACATACAGACCTTGCATGTTAGGAGGGGGGCCTCCTGGCAGCTGGTGGTGATTTGGGGATGAATAGTACTGCTGTTGCTAAAATAAAGTAACAAGTGTTTTTAAACAAAACATTTCATTGAAAAAAAGAGAAAAAGATCCAAAAACCACACTAACCTCCATTATGGCATCAGGAGGGTACCCAAGGAGGGAGGTACCGGATTTATCAAACTCTCTTCTGTAGCTAGCAGGAGAAAAGACGCCACCGCTAGTAAAACAAAAAGAAGCCCCACTGTTCTTACGCTGAAAAGCGTGGTTACATGAAATGACATGTAAGCTCGATGTACGCATCACTCACTTTTGATTCTTTAAAGGCTTGGCCACCTCAGCATAAACCCTGACCCCGTCAATAGAAAGAGGCCTGGGCTTGGTCAAGAGCTCCACTAGACGGGTCACTTGCTACAATTGATAAGGGCCACAGTTAGTCAAATCCTTAAGACATGCAGTTCGAATGCACAATTCGAGCAAAAATGGTAAAGTGATAGATCCCTGATGTGATACCTCATGGGAGTCCATGTCCACGAAGCAGAAACATTTAGCACCAGGGGGTTTCCCTCGGACCAGTCGGACGTTTCTCTCGTCCAAGTAGGCGAATGGGTCCAGGGCTTTTAGGATGGTCTCCACTGTAGTGGTGGGCTTCACATTCTTAATAATCATGGCTAAGGGGAAACAGAAAAAAAAGCTCCTGGACCTGCTATGCATAAGCCCACTCTGTTTTACAGTAAAAACCACCACCGACTCTTAACTAGGACAGACTGTGACCCAACTATTCCAAGCTCCCCGTTTTGTCAACCATCACAATATGGCCCCAGCTGGCTCACTCTTGCTCTCCTTAAAGATGGGGTCCATGTGATGGGGGCCAGGACCTTGGCTGGGACGAGACGGGTTGCGACTGGCCCAGGACTCCGCCTGCTGCTCAGCCTCCTGCTGCCTGAGCTGCTGGTCAACCTGCTGCTGCCATGCCTCAGGGGTGAGGTCGGAGCTGCGCTGCCACGAGCCCTGTTGGGACAGCGGGTCCACGGACACCTTCGCCTGGGAGTCATCCTGGTCTTCGCTCTTGGCCTTGTTGACTAGGAGCTGGCCGGGGCTTGGCAGCAGGGGTTCCTGGGCCGGAGTGTCAGCCTTGTGGCCCGAATCCTGAAACGGCAAGATACGGTATGTCGGTTATTTAGTGGTGGTCTCAATTAACTGCTGCGCACACACACCAAGAAAAATCTTCACAGCCATTTACAATACGATCTTCACAGGGAAAAAACATTCACCTGAGCCTCCTTGCCACTTCCGTCTGGCTGGACGTACCTCATCAGCGCCGTTTTAGTGCCAACCTTCAGGGACCCCTGAAAAACAGGAAGAGAGTGAGCTGCATCCAAACAGAGGGTATGGGCTTCCTGGCCAACCAAGTGACTCACACCTCTAAATGATTCAAGGGGATAACTCCCATCATGCACTGTGGCAGGTTTAATCCTCCTCAGTGGTAAGGAATGGGTTCTCCATTACGGTTCTGACAGGAATTTGGAAGCAAGATGGACCAATATCTTCATGGTAGTTCCACCATGCAACTGCATTACTGTTGACCAGGAGGTGAAACTTTAACATGTCTACATGCCAACAGTTGGGAATTCCCTTAACAGCTATATTATTTAGCAGTATAGAACTCCAGGGGGGTACATGTGGAATGTACTTCAGAAGTGTGAACGTGTTGGCAGCGCACTGAGAATGGATTTCATACCGTTTGGCCAAGACTGGTGTAACTGTAAGATCCGACATGCGAGCTGTAGACACGCAGACTTAAAATCACAGGCTTAACTAATGAAAGTACATCTAAAATTTAGATCTGCAGCCATCTACCAAAACTGAAAAACCCAGACACCAAGACGGTCACAAATTAAACTCTAGAGATGATAAAGATAAAGCTGACAGCATGAAGTTATTTAGAAAGGAAAACAATAAATATTATTCAAAACAGATTTTTCATTGACATGAATTCAACCACGGTATGAAACCGCTACCCAATTAACCCATTCACATACAAGATGGATCAAAAGAACATGAAACCGCTGTCAGTAGTTTTGCATCTTTCTGGATTATTTTCTGTGGTTCAAGACTGTAGTGAGGCAGGATTCCTTCAATGTTTGTAATAGTTAAGTCCAACATATTTGGGAGAATACTTATTACATCGTCATCTACATAAATATTAATAGCATGCACCACTAACATTTACCTGTGCTACCGTGGCTAAATAAAACATTACACTCAGTCAATCCTCCACAAGACTGTCACATTCAAAAAGCACGAATTCACAACGATAGTGAACCAAGAACACTGGTTAAGATCCCCATGTTCCGTGAACGAATGTCAAACAGAATTTAAGTTCCTTTTCACAGGCAAGAGTGGATGTGGAGGAGACATTTAGAGATGAAGTCTATAGATTTGGCACAGTTCTACACATAGAGACCGATGAAGGGAACACTATCCACTTCTTAAGAACAAGAAAGAGCAGAAACCAAAACGCAAAAGACAATCAGAGTTCTCACCAAAGACACCAGTGTACAGATGGGGCTTGAGGATGCCTAAAGGAGGCAAGATATTGCCAAGAAGGAATAAGCCACAAGGCTAAATGTTTGCAGCCATCAGTGAAGTGCAAACAAATAATCGTTCAACTGTTGCAACCAAAAGGACTAAAGAGAACAACTGCTTGTCAAAGTTGTGTGCAAAGAAAGACCCAAACCATCCTAGTATGGACTTGAATGCAGGCTCAGAAATGGTTGCCTTACTCGTGTAAGCACAACAAATTTCCAAAGCCCAACTTCGTAAAGTACTATACTAATAACTTATACTGGAGATAATCAACAACCAAGAGCAGCTATTCATAGTCAATTAAAGAAATGATGAAAGAAAAAAGTGAAAGATCTGACATTGCATGTAATTCAGACCCAAGAGAGACTGCTGTAGAAAAAAAAGCATCTGAAGACAATGCCAGACAGAGTCAAGAATGCAGGAACAAGACATCATGATAATATGCATGGGCTTGGACATGCAAAATACCAACCAACTCCACGTAAACAAATGTTTTACCTAGACGTCAGACATTTTTCAGCGATAGATTTGTCTCTTCATTTCCACAGTATGTACAAAGTGAGCCCACGTATAAATCAGATGACTTAAATGCATTCCGATTCCAGCTCGTACATTGTAAAACAAATCTGGATAATGCAGTCGGAAGCGGCTTCTCTTTGTAAGGCATCACCAAATACACGCCTCTTCGACCTCATAATTAAACTACCATTGTGCAAAGTTGAATTATTGCCACTCGATTCTCAGTCTTTTACGACAGCTTAAGAAAATTCACACTCCTATACGTAGGGTGTCTAGTCCCACAACTTATCCCAAATAACCAACCCTGCCCCGCCCCAATTCCCACCCCATTCTAAAATCCCCCGCCCCAACAGCCCAAGCCTTCTTCCTGCCCGAAGGCACAGCCGATGTAGAGAGACGAGGATGGGCCACCTGGTTGGATTCCATGAAGTGGACTGCATCCTCGAGGTTTAAAAACTCCACATAGGCCGTATCGTAGCTGTAACCTGGGGACAGCATTTGAAATACAGATGGATTTGAGTTAGTTAATGCCAGTAAGGACAGCAGTTCATGTGCACATCACGAAAGGAGATCACATTCAGCATGTTTGTGGAGGTGAATTTCGATGAACACATTGGCGAACAGCGAATGTTGTTATAATTCTTCGAGTGTTGACGTGTGCCAATGTCTCTGTTAACACCAACACAGTTCCTTTGCTGCACAGCATGCATTTACTCATTAACCTTGCATCTTTGGAGTTGGCAGTAGTGTCCTTATAAAAACCAGTAAAAACATTTCCTCCAGATCCAACTATGGACCGACTGATGGTAATCATCCTCCCAAGCATGTCAACTACAACATTAGGTTCAGAAAACATAGCAAAACGTCTGACCTACGCCCTACAAACACAGAGGCTCGATGTATGAAATAGGCGAATGCCCATTAAATAAACTAGGCAATGGGTCGGTTTGCTTGTTGCAAAAATAGTATTTTGGCGTCTGAGGACTCATTGCACGAGCACAACCATTTTCTACCAGACACAGGTTAAACAAATGTTGTTCAATGCATTGATACGCATTCTTTGGTACGTATATGAATAAAGACATCGGAGTAGGTGGCTGATGAAGTCCTACAAACAAATCATTGAGAAGAATGTTCAGTCTAAGCTGAAATGATGAGAAAAGCAACACACCAAGAACTGGGAGTCTTAGCAAAGCACCTTGACTGGTCTTTTAATACAGGCTCGCTGCCTGTATTCAGTTTAAACAAAAGTTATTTGTTTCAATAAAATAGCATATGTTGTATGAGGAAACAAATGCGAACAACATAAATGCCCGTTAGAAGAACTTTTGTGACCGAGTCCCTGTCAACGACTGCTGCGTTGACAAAGAAAGTTAAAAAAATAATAATAATAACGTAAGTGGACCTACATCATCAGGAATGAACACAACTAATGACTAAGCACTTAAAAACGGAGCAGTAGAACTCATAAACGATTGCGTGAAGACCGAGAGCATCGGAGGCAACAGAGAGACTTTGAAAAGAGTGAGCGTATGGTTCGTATAGCGAAACAATTTGCAGAATCTGCGAGGTATTGTTCGAATAGAGCATGTCCACACGGGGACTTTTGTCTCACCTGGCACAACGTTCTTTATTTTCATGCCCTGCATTGGGACCCCATCGCGGACCGCAAAGGCACCAAGGATCTGCAAGGGTTAAATATTTAAACTGAACAAAAAATAAAGACCCACGCGTCCATAACTAAACTTTTGATTCCAACTAGATATTTTTGTATTAAGAGAGGTCATAAGCAATACTTATTTTATCATCATTCTTACCTGCTCCATTGTTGCAGTCTTAGGAATTCCAGTGATGCAAATAGTGTTAGTAATCTTGTCCTTCACAGACGCACTCCTGTAATCCTGATCCTAAAAAAACATTAAAACAATTGGGGGGAACATCATGAATGACAAAACCAGGCACTTGACCATTTGAATTGGATTATCTGCAGAATTTAATTTAGATGCATGAAAATTGTTTCGTTTCTATGGGGTTTAGTCCATAATTCTGCTTTACTAACCTGGGAACTGGAGTCAATAAATTTAGGAGGGGCAATTGGTTTGGAATCCTTTAGAACTTTTTCAGGTGCTGGGAGATCCTCACGTTTGTAGTCAAAGGCTCTTCCTTGGCCTGTTCTGTAATCAATGTCCCGGTAGTCCTGGTCTTTGCCTTGAAAATCTTGTCCGGGAACTACCTTACTCCTCTCTTCACCTTGTTCAAGCAATGCATCCTTTGGCCCTTTAAAACATGACTTATCATTTGGCCCTGGGCCCAATGGAGTTGGTGGTGTCTTCTCCAATAGATACAGAGGTCTTTCTTTCTCTAGAAGGTATGGGGGCCTGTTACCTCGATTTGGAGCATTTTGATTTTGCTTGGGATCCCTGTCTCCAGGCCAGCGCTTGACATCATGCTCTCTGTTTGGGGTGTTTGGCAGAAGCCCTGGACCTACAGGTGGAAAGGGAAGGTCCGGTGGTACTCTACGGCCAAAGGGTGGCATGTCAATGGCAGGAAAATCTGTTGGGGGCTTTTTATCCCAGTTCTGGGAAGCTGGAGTTTCTCTATCATGGCGAGAAAAGCCAAAGGGAGGCCCGTCCTTTTTACCTGGAAATTCAGGAATAGGTCGCTCCCTATCTTTAAAGTTTGGCGGCTCACCAAGAAGACTCGCCTCTTTTGAAATTGCCGGAGGGAATCGTTGTCCCGGCATATCCCGGGGGAAACTATGAAGACCTCTGGCCATAGGAGAAGGAAGTGTGTCCTCCTTCATTTTTCGGTTCTTCCATTCCTCAGCAAGTGACACCTCTTCTAGTTCTGGAAATTCCCTGTCCCTAAGGGTACCTTCTGAATCTGTACCCAAACCCTTGCTTCTGTTCAGGCCACTGATAACTGGAGGGCCTCCGGGCCTTCCTTTGACATCCATTGGCGCCCCGTCATTGTCGCCAAATGTTACAGGAGATCGGTCCCTTCCCCTGAATTCCCCAGGGGGGCCAACCCGGTTCCTGAAGTCTATGTCAGACTCAAACCGGCCCCTTGGATTGAACGGAGCAGCCCCCCTCCTGTCCAAGTCCATCATCATCCCCCTGTCTCTGTCCATGTTAAACCCGTCAATGTCATCCATGCCTGTGGGGGGCCTGTCCATGGGAGGGCCGTCTCTATTGCGCATGTCTCTAAAACCCCCGTTTCTACCCATAGGGTCCATGGGAAATCCGCCTCGCCTTCCATCCATATTGGGATTGTTGAAGCCTGGCATGTCGTTGCGGAACATCTCTCTCTCTCTCATGCCCATGAACCTGTCATGTGGTAGCATACCTCTGCCCCCCATCTCTCTGCCCCTCATGCTGGGACCCGGGCCCATGAAACCACCACCCCGACCACCACGACCACCAGCTGCATTTAGTAGCTTGTCTCTGATGACCATTTCATACTGTCTTCGGAGGGTGAAGTCAGGTTCCTCCCCGGGTCTCCCCGGGAAATCCCTGGGAGGTTCTCCTCTCCCTCTTATGTCGAGTTGTTCCATATCACGGCCCCTCATTGGGGGTGGACAGTCGCCCCTCCTCATGTCCATAGGTGGCCCACGATCCTGTGGACCTCTGGGACCCATGTTCATCCCATCTCTACGCCTGAAATCAGACATCGGGCCATTTCGGTCTCCAAACATATCTCCACGATTGTCACCACTAGAACCAAAAAATGCATAAATCAAATCAAGTTTAAGTGGGGGAAAAACATTGAAAACAAATGGATGGGAATAAATATTGATTATTATACCATGGCATTGTTGAATACTAATTTCATATTAACTTGAAGTGCACCGTTGCATATATTCCCTAAACTTGAGCAGCTTTTAAAAAAGTTATGAAAAGAATTACAACAGCTAGGTAGGATGTTGTTTCAGTTTGCTAAACTAGCATGTCTGCCTGGTAACCTAGGCAATAACTTAGAGCTAGGTTCAGATTTCTTTAAATAATGCAGCCACAGGGATTTCAATTAATCAATCTTTATGTAAAAAACCTAAACAACTTCTCTTGGCTTGTCAAGTCATCATTTCTACTCACATCAACTCACATTTCCCCTACTTGATTATGTAAGTCACCCGAGTGAACACTGACACTTGCGTTCCCACAACGGTTTCTATATTCTTATAATTTAATTTTTAACACCATTCCAGAGAAAACTATTATAAAAATGGAATGGCTAAGCTAACTTTCTTTTGCCATAGCTACTGCCTACTTACCGAAAGGGTGGACCCCCTTGTGGTCCTCTCCTGGGTCCGTCCCACATACTTCAGAGCTGCAACCAACCACTGACCTGCAGGTGTTAAAATATGTCATGTTAAATCCCAAACTCTGGGTGCATTTGAGGTTGAGGGAGGTGCATCTGCGACAGTCACATCAGAAGCCCTGGTAGTTTTATCATAGTGCTCTGATCAACATGGCAGGGATACAATTGTTTATAATATCAAAGTCATGTTCTATTGAAATAAACATGTCACACAACCCAAAAACAACATGATCCATTGGGGAAATCACAAATTGCATAGGTGAACTGTACATAGAACAGTAAAAGCCAGTTCGTGTCTTAGTCAGCTCTGTCTAATGAGTGACAATAAAACTATGAACTTAAAACATGATACTCTTTTTTTCCTTGTTGGCCTAATAACGCATTCAAATGACATCCACAAATTAAGAATTTGTCTATACCCACAAACCACTTCATCAAGAATGCATTATATTATTATCATTAAGGAAAAGCTTATCCTAAATCCTTCCTGACTTGAAACCCAATTGGCTAATGGAAGACAGTAAATTTGCAACTGCTCGTTTTTTTGTCAACGAAAATTACGCACCAGGTGAAAATAAAAAACGTGGTTTAATCAATAGACGGTACAAACTATTTGTTTTTTATCATTCACACATTGCAGGATCCAGCTACTCAGGCGGACTTATAATGTTTAATGATTTGTACTCGTATATTGTACTCATTCCGTATCCCCGACTACCTTTGACCCTTTACCCAAGGAAGAGAATAATTGAGAAGGCAAAAGGTGAATACATGTGCTGAGAACCCCAAAGACTGTATTAATATTGCCGTACAAGGCACAGAATCAGGCACAGACAACAACAAATATAGTAGCCAACTAGCTACCTGCAAATTAAAGCAAAGTTAAATGTGACAATATTTAGGGTTGATAAATAGTTAGCTACCTCCATTTAGTTCAACCAGATCCAAGGTTTATTTTTTAGAATCCATTTTTGTACTTAAAATACAACAAGTACATTCGTTGGTG
The DNA here is from genome assembly GCA_016801125.1 of Novumbra hubbsi. NCBI lineage: Eukaryota > Metazoa > Chordata > Actinopteri > Esociformes > Umbridae > Novumbra > Novumbra hubbsi. The sequence goes on from JACXGK010001661.1 coordinate 45,019, forward strand.
CGAATCCCAATGGGAGGGTCCTCCACTTTGTCTGCGGATTATTTTGACGGAATAACTGAATACCAGTAATGAAAGATAGTTGAATGTTAGTCATTTATTGAAATATATAGACAAAAAACGCATAAATAAGCCAAAATTAAGTTAATGCGTTGATACTGAAACGAGGCAGCTACAGCCCCACAATACACTGCCAGATAACGACGTAGCTAGCTAGCTAGCCAATGTAGCTAACAGTCGATAGATGCCTCCACCGGGTTTGTTTTCAGACCACTACGAGATTATATTGAAGCGAGGACTTCCCTTTTCAAAGTGTACGTTAGTTTATATTTTTACCTACAGATGGCGATCTACACAAGGTCTACATATTCATATGTAAGCAATATTAAAAGGAAAATAAATACAGAGACTCACCTTGATTTTCGGTTAAGCGCTAGCAATCCGGTAATATGGAGACCGGACGTGGTAGAGATCCGCGATTTCCGGGGAGGATAATGTTTGATGGGAATTGTAGTCTACGCGAAGTAGCAATTTCATATGGACCATGGGAGAAAGAAACCAGATGTACAGATTTGTTTACTTGCAGATGCAGAGCTTGCTACGGAATGGCAGCAGGCAGGTGTGAGTGCATTCACACGCACAGTGAGGCAAAGACTTTTGGAGGATGGCCTGGTGTTAAGAAGGGCAGCAAATAAACCATTTCTCTCCAGGCAAAACATCAGTTTCCATGGCCAGGAAACTCTCCAGACCTTAATCCTATTGAGAACTTGTCGTAAATCATCAAGAGACGGGTGGACAAATAAAATCCCACAAATTCTGACCAACTCCAAGCATTGATTATGCAAGAATGGGCCACCATCAGTTCTAATGTGGCCCAAAAAGTTAATTGACAGCATGCTAGGGGGAATTGCAGAAGAAGAGTTAACTCTTTGCATGTACTTAATGCAATTGTTAATAATATCTTGAATAAAATGCTTGTAATTATACTTAAGAAATACCATAGTACATCTGACAAAAAGATCTAAAAACACTGCAGCAGCAAACATTGTGTAAACCAATATTTGGCCACGGCTGTAGACATGTGGTAAGCAGAAGCATTCTTCAACCTATCCTGAGTTAAAGAAGAGACAAAAAAGGGAAGACACAGCAAATAATACTTTAGCTTTTCTTTAGATTGTTTATATGGAAGCCAACAGACTGAGGTCAGAGGTCAGTTCCTTGTGCCTTGCTAAATGATTTAACCAACAATCTCATTCAGTGAGCAAATTGACTACAGTCAATGAATAAAACTGTTGATTTTCAAACCAGTGACTACTTAAAAGCTGATTTCACAAGCAGTATTTTTACACTTTGTTAGAATCCATCCTTGTATTTTCCACATATTCTGTGTCTCTAAGATCCGACCTGAGTCACATTTATTAATTGATATTTTTTGGTATCAAAAACATCCTGAGGCCCTGTGGGAGGGGCAGCGCATTGACCCGGGTGTGGTTCATGACTCCATCAGCAGGGAAATAGAGGGGAGGTGGCAGGATGGGGATGCCATCTTCCTGGCCGGGTGAACATCACTGGAAGTAAGACTACAATCCCACTGAACTGCAAGTGTAACAGGAACATAGCTATGGAGTCAAATTTAGCTCAAATGTATTGACCGTAAAGAAAACCATAACTTAAACAGTTTTGAAAATAAAAACAAACAAAACTATTTAATTGTATTAAAAAAAAAATATTCAAACACTTCACTTTTACCATCGCTTTTTCTTGCGATTCCTTTTCTTTCCAACTTTTGGCATGGAGACGGGGCTTTATATAGGCATTCAATTCTCAATTTTAGCCTTTCCATGCACTGCTTTCCCAACGCAACATGTGGAGAGAAGTTTAAAAGTTGTATAAGATAGTCTTGTGGTGGCAGAAATTCCCTCAGGAGTTTGACTCTGGAGTTTTTAAATTAATAGTTATTAAGGACATAAAGCCGTGCTGGTCTGCAGAGCAACCAACCCATGTTGTTCTGCAGAACAACCGACTTCCAAGCTTCGTACACAGTTTTTTTATTATACAGAATGGTTATATAAAAATTTTAGGCTAATGCTAATCTCTGATCCTTCACCATTGGTTCACAACCCTCTTGAATCCATCCCATGGGCCATAAATGCTGACTATTGGTTGGTGGTGGTGGCATGTAAGTGGCATGATAAGCATGTGGTTGGCGCGTGTTCGGGGTGTGATAGCTCTACTCCTCAGACAATCAAAGACAAACCAACAAAATAACTAATATCACTGTCTGAACTCCTGCTGACCCCAACATACACACAGAAACATAAACTGTGCAAATGTGGAAGAACAGACTGACAGTCTGTTTAAAAAAATACAATTATGAGCCCTTAGGCTCAAGTGACCTGGTTAAACATTTCATACATGATATATAAGTGATAACATTATGTATATAAATGTTGTCTACTATTCATCGGGTTAATCTGTAATAACAACATGTTTTTATGAACAATTTCAATAGTCTACATTTAAACAGAATAAGAAATTGTTATTCACAGGTTGCATAGACATCACTGTTGCCATGGTCACAGACACAGATATTGTGAAAGTTTAACGTGTTCTCCTTAGGGTGGCACTATTTACTCAATTAATATAATCTCAACCTAAAAAAAAAAGGGTGACCAGTGGTCCTTTCTCCGAATCTCGCTAATTTGATTGTTGACGATTTGTCATGATCTTGGATAGTTGGGTTCTTCGACGCTCATCCCAGATTTGCTGCCAAAGCAAAATGGCCGTATATTTAAGCCTCCTCGAGAGCAGGTTTATTTTCTGTAAACAAGATTAGATTGCGACTATACGGTGAGGTGATACGGGAAGTCCATTACCGTCATGGCTTGTCCGTTTTTACGAGAGCAACTAGTTGCGGAAGGTGCAATTTCTACGCCATTGCAGGTACATACATTTTTTTTAAGGAAGTTCATGCCATCCTGACCATGCCAATAAGTATGACTTGCGTCCCCCAGGCTTCCTAATGTTAAAGGTGCCATAGACTCCACACACATCCCCATCAAGGTCCCACCGGGCCCCAATAAAGGGGATTTTGTGAACCAAAAGGGGGTTCACATTATGTGCAGGTCGATTACTATTAGAATTCCAGATTAGTAATTTATCAAATACAATTTCAAAAAAGGAATGTTTCAAAAAAGATATACCATTGACCGACTATTCTCGTAGATGTTGTGTGACTCTGTGCTATATCACAAATGTGGAGGCAAAATGGCCTGGATCTGTCAATGACGCAAACATTTTCAGAGAGTCACATTTATGCACATTGTAGAAGCCATTTATCCATTTGTTTTCCTTAGTTGTGTTGTTTATTATTTTGGGCACTATGTAGCCAAAGGTAGTATAAGTAAGCCTGTAAATGAAAGTTAGGGCAAGCAGCTGGCTAGGGGAACACATGTTTGTTTTTTTATTTATCCGAACAACAGAACATCAGATCAGAAGAACACAGAAAAGAGAAAGAAAAGAAGAAAGGCGAACAGTAATTAGAACAAAAGGAAATCGACATGGAACAAGGTTTAACATGTTTCTTGACTTTAATAAATAATTCTACTCAAAGAAGAAAACGTTTGTGATGTTGAACTTTTTTTTGTCTGCGTAAAGCCAGTGTTAAAGCTGCTTCAGTGGCATTTTAAGGACGTACAACTTTGGTATAGGTCAATGGAACGCCGCTACACACATTATTTGAACGTGGTTAGGGAAGATGTAAGCCTCGAGGTCAGAGTGTTACATACACTTATGCTGGGCCTAACGTAACCTCAATGTTTCCATTATACTGGTGATTATGACGGGATCCTGCTTGGAGACAGAGGCTATGCATGCAGGCAGTATAAGAATTAATGTTTACTATTTTGTAGAACATTCTTGTATTTCACTTTTACTTGTTACCATGTTATAATGGGTCCTGTTGTGGCTCTAACATTAGAGATGAACAAAGTAATGATGAAAGAGTTAAAATACGAACATTTAATAATGTAATAAGTGAAAAGAACATTGAACATGGGAAAAACGTACGCATTTAATTTGTCTGTAACTCTGTGCCAGCTCTCTCTCCTGGCTTTTGCGGATTTTGAGGTGTTTCCTGGCGTTTTAATTAACTTTAAAAATTCCGCGTAACCTTCCAGCAATAGCTCTTCCTGTTTTATAGGAAAAAACTGGGGGCGCTCTTTGGCCATGGTGGCCAGCTAAATGCAGAGTTTCTGATCAACGTTTCTACGATCGATACATACGCCCTTTCAACCAACGCATGAACGCGCAATTATCCCAGATAACTCAATCCAGCTATACTAATCATCACCAACAGTTGTGTTCGAAGAACCAAATTAGCCGGACCATAGTTAGCGCGATTATTTGATCTTGTATGTGTCATTTGATCTCCAGTGTCGTAAGCCACGTTCGAAGAACGGACCCTCGGGGTGACAGCTGTAGATAAAAACATAACCGACTCATGGCTCGTCAGGCATGTCAGCGCAAAGGTGTGCATTACGGTTTATTTAGCTAATGAATTACTATTAGTCATTTAATATAAGTTGCTTGCTAAAATGTGCACTTTTGTACCGGCGGTGTGGAAAAAAACTACATTCAAATGCGCTAAATGTTTATGCTTTAACACATAACTGGATTTTTTGTTTCAAAGCCCCTAGGCTGGTAATTAGCCTCTGTCTAACTTCGCCAATACACGTTAAAACAAAGGACTTTATAGACAACTTCTTCACAAACCCAGATGCCTAGATTTCAGACTAACCTACACGTTTCACCAAAGCAGTTGTTGTCCTTCCTGTAGAGTGACAGCTTGCCCACAGCCATCCGCTCATGAAATATTTGCGTAGCACGTTGGGTTTTATAAGGGATTCATGAACTTTGTCTTAAGTGGGGTCCTGAAACTCCTCCCTGTTGTTGACAGATAACTGTTGCCTAGTAACATACAGATAATCCATGCCCTGCCACCATTTTATTGCTGATTAGATTTTTATTTTTAAATCCCTGTCTATTATTTGACAATGATATTTAAGAGTGGTCCTGTTCTCAAGGCCAGTTTACGGTCGCAGAGACCCTGAGGGCCGTGCGAGGCCTATGAACTTCCCTCAGTAGAGTTATGCCTCGGTCGTGTCTAGTCAGGTCTCCCTGACCCCGGAAATGGTCACAAAGACTCAGAGGTCCGCGCGACTGTTGTACGCTCTCAGAGGGGGACGACCGTCTCGTACATGCCTGTCGTAACGTCAAGGCCGCGTTCAGCCGGAGGACAGTGCAAAGCTCCGCCTCTCGCGCAGCCAGGACACATTGACCCTGTGGGGACAGCACTAGGGTTAACGAGCAAACACTAAACCCGTAGCACTTTAGCACCACCAAGCGCAGGCCTGAGAACAGCCTGATTCAGAATTGAACTAGAAAACATTCCCGGGGTTGTGGACTGTGCGCATTTGGACATTGAATCTGACCGAGTGTTAGTGTAGTGCTATGACACGCGGCCCAAACGTTTCCAGAATCTCTGTACTTGTACTCTGTACTGTTACGTGTTACCTATCCGCTCTGTCAAAATGGTTTGCGTCTTTAAGAAAGTAGATATATTGCATCCATTACACACCTCTGTGTCATAGTGTATTCATAATCGTCTCATGACACCTATTAAGTGTACATACACCTTGGTGTTGCAGTGTGCATGCCCATAATCGTGTTGTGAGACGTAGTAAGTGTATGTGTCAGGGTTCCGCACTGACTCTGCTCAGCTCTGGTCCTAGCGCCCCGTCTAGCGGCCCCTGGGTCGCCATTACATGCACCAGTCACAAAGCGCCTGTCACCAAGCACGCACGCCTGTTCTCCATCACTCTCATCAGCACCCCTACATAAGCTCCCGAGTGCCCTCACTACACTGCCAGTACAAAGTCTTATCTGAGCTTGCACTCCGCTTGTCACATCTGAACATTCTCCACTGCTCATTTTCATCAGAGCTTACATTCATCTCCCATTCATTTTTTCCACTTGTTACATTCAAGCTCTACTAATCCTTGCTCGCCCCTTACTCGCCCCTAGCCAGTATCACACTATCCCGTCGAGCATTTGGGTCAACTTTTCATCCCTAACATCCTCGGCTAGTCCGGTCCCTTACAGTATGTACATGATCTTTCCTGTAAGGGTAAATACAATCTGCCACATCGGTGACCATGAAAGCTGACTGGTGCTGAGCATTTAATGGCACATGCCATTTGCCGTGCATTTGGATTAGAAAATACAGAGTTGTATGTTCAGCATTTGCCTATAGACACAGATAGATGCAAACAAGGATACACGAGAACATGTAGACAATCAGAGTGGTTATTTATTTGATATTCATTTCACATCATTCAATGCGTATGCCATTGCGAGTCAAGTTGTTTTTTATGTTATCCGCTTGCTGAGGCAATGTTTTTGGCTTTGTCTGTACGGGTCTCTGGTCTTCACGGGTCTGGTCTTCATGGGTCTTGGTTTGTACCACTAGAACACTTTTGTCCTATCAGGTCTGTATCTGACAGATGCGCAAGCCGTCTGGAGGGTTCGCTGCACTGCTGCACCTCGCGCCTCACGGGATAGTTGTACAGACATGTTATGTTCGGTTCTACGTGGCATGCGAGCGTGGCTAATAACGCGTTCAGATGGTGGTAGTGTGTCAACTCCACATACATTGGTCTAGCGAATTGATTGTTCTTGGGTCATATCATACCATCGCATTTATTGCGCTTTTCATAACTGACGTTGACACGGTCCAACATTTGCCGTTCATAATCTGTCAGGCTCCTGTTCTTTAGCAGCAGGCAGTCATGCCAACCGGTCATGGTGTTGGTGCTTTGAGTATGGGTTAAGGGTAGTGTTAACAGCAATGAACCACTACCTGTTTGCGTTTTCGAAGATCTTGGACTAGTCTTGAATTCATACCCAAGTATGTCTTGTTGTGCTAAGCCAGGGGTGGGCAAATATTTTGGCTCGGGGGCCACATCAGGATTTTGAAATGAAAGGGAGGGCCACATCTGTTTTTGTAATTTGTTAATCATAATTGATTTGGAGGCCAGAAAAGGGCCTTCCGTGGGCCGGATGGGACAGCCTCGCAGGCCGTAGTTTGCCCACTCCTGTGCTAAGCCATATGACATTAGCAATGTTCGTAAGTATGGTCATACACACATACACACATACGTGGTTGGGCTGTGGTATTTATTGTCACGCACACACTGTCACCCACGCTTACACACTCACCGTCACACACACACACACACACTCACCTTATGGGGTATTACGTACACATGAATTCTAGAGACATCATGACATTTAGGACACATTCGCTGTGTTTGGATGGTTCAGCTCATGCACAAGTTTGTCCTTGTAGATTACAAATCGCGTAATCGCTGGGTTTGGTAGCTTCGGACCCGTGTCACATACCTGCTCGCGCATGCGTGCCAATGATTCTGTTATTATATAGGTCCTAGTTGTCCACATTGTTACTTATTAGATACAGATACACAATAGTAAACACATGAAATGGAATTGAGCTGAAAAAACTAACTCGCTTACTATCTAATGAGGAATAAAAAAAAAAAAAATTGATATACTGGTAACAAGTATGCTGTATTATCAAAACTTGCCATTGGATAATGACATAAAAGAACACCTTGGCCATGTTGTCAGGAAACAAGACTGGAATGTGCATGTGAAATACCCAGAAACTCTGATTGGTATATTATCCTCACATCTGACTACGGATCGAGTCTTGTCCGTTATAGTCTACACATTCTAGTAAAGCAAATATACCACACGAACGTAAACTCTGTTACAAAGGTCTAGCACAATGAATTACATAATTACTGATGGCTCTGTGTGTCAGGGTTCCGCCCTGACTCAGTCCATCTGGTCATAGCGCCCCCTCTAGCGGCCTTCGGGTGCATGTACATGCACCAGTCACCAAGCCCCGCACTCACCAAACACACACACGTTCCCTATCCCTCACATCATCAGCACCTCTACATAAGCACCTGAGTGCCATCACTACACTGCCAGAACAAACAACGCACTACGTACCTGCTACGTTTTTTGGCTCCTGCGTTTCGCAGTTATTTTGTGCTCAAAAGCCTTCTTGACAAGAAACCCAATTGTTAAGATCAGCCTAATCGCGGTTCCAGTGTTCATTGTGTTTGGGTTGGCTCTGGTCACTCACCGGATCTGTAGCACACGCACCTGTGTACGATCCAACTATGTGCGCATGTGACGGGCACAGCTGTGTGAACTACCAGTCTGATGGACATGTCAGTAACACCAAAGATGGTACTGAAAAAGGAATTGTGCAAAGTGGGAATTATACATTTGTTTTTTTGTTTACATACAGTGGGGCAAAAAATTATTTAGTCAGCCACCAATTGTGCGAGTTCTCCCACTGAAAAAGATGAGGCCTGCAATTTTTCATAACAGGTACATTTCAACTATGACAAAATAAGAAAAGAAAATCACATTGTAGGATTTTTTATGAATCTATTTGCAAATTATTGTGAAAAAGTATTTGGTCACCTACAAACAAGCAAGATTTCTGGCACTCACAGACCTGTCTGTGCTCCTTTGTCCTCCACTCGTTACCTGTATTAATGGCACCCGTTTGAACTTGTTATCAGTATAAAAGACACCTGTCCACAACCTCAAACAGTCACACTCCAAACTCCACTATGGCCAAGACCAAAGAGCTGTCAAAGGACACCAGAAACAAAATTGTAGACCTGAACCAGGCTGGGAAGACTGAATCTGCAATAGGTAAGCAGCTCGGTGTGAAGAAATCAACTGTGGGAGCAATTATTAGGAAATGGAAGACATACAAGACCACTGATAATCTCCCTCGATCTGGGGCTCCACGCAAGATCTCAACCCATGGGGTCAAAATGAACACAAGAACGGTGAGCAAAAATTCCAGAACCACACGGGTGGACCTAGTGAATGACCTGCAGAGAGCTGGGACCAAAGTGCATGGAGGAGTGCATGGAGGAATGGGCCAAAATATCAGCAACAGTGTGTGACAACCTTGTGAAGACTTACAGAAAACGTTTGACCTCTGTCAATGCCAACAAAGGGTATACAACCAAGTATTGAGATAAACTTTTGTTATTGACCAAATACTTATTTTCCACCATAATTTGCAATTAAATTCATAAAAAATCCTACAATGTGATTTTCTGGATTTTTTTCCTCTTTTTGTCTGTCATAGTTGAAGTGTAATAGGATTAAAAATTACAAGCCTCTCATCTTTTTCAGTGGGAGAACTTGCACAATTGGTGGCTGACTAAATACTTTTTTGCCCCACTGTATAACACTTTGTTTTTGTGCACATGTAAAACAACCTGATTTGAAAAGGGTCGTTATCTCATACGAACACCAATTATAATATTCGTTATCTCAAAAACTATGCGTTTCATTAGAACCTGAGAAAACGTAAACCCACCCGTGATCCTGGATAGACTTACCTGGTTCTACGAGGCACTGACTACAAAAACCACACGTGTGACCCGCTCTGTTCGCTTGCTATGTGTGACGTGGAATGAAGGAGACCAAACTGCGGGTAGGAGATCAAAGTTATAGGTTTTATTTACCTATGGTTCAAGGTCAGAGTATATAACTCTACCGGTATTCAACGAAAGGAATAAGTGACGTTTAGTGGAATCCGCCACAGAGCACTTCGGTGCGCTAACACGAAACAGGAAGACAATAACAAACGCAGAGACAAGACACATGAGGGATTATATACTCAGGTAATGAGTGGCAGCTGTCTGGAATCAGGGAGGGATGCGTTCACAGGACATGGGAAACAAGACAAACACGGACGGTGGTGCCTGGAAGGCCGGCGACGTCGAACGCCGGGGTGCCATGCGCACAGGGGAGTTGCTGCCACTAGGTGGAGACGTGACACTATGCATAACACTATATTGCTGACCTTTTCCATTGTACCATTGATGTGATTGATAACAATAAACATGGTTAATCACATAATGCATTGTGTGTTTATTACGATCTGATGTACATAGCATTGAACAGTAATTATACCGTTATCGAATGCATGTAAACAAGGTTAATTGCATAATGTACCGCATGTTTGTTAAGATCTGGCTGATAATTGCAACATTGCAAGGACAAAGACTTATACAGTCATAAAAAAGAAACAATACAATTTACAGGTCATTTAATCAAAGTTAACCAAAATATCAAAAAAATGTTTTAACCCTTACCAGTTTAGAATTCCATCCGGGATCGTTACTTTTTCTGAATCGTGTCAACATTTTGCAATACTTCTCGTTCTTGTTCAACTTTAAATATTATTTTACCCAAAGCACTCTAGTAAAACAAATACTTTTTTATAAACAACTTTAAATGTAATTACATGATTGTTCATACAGAGAGGACAGCGCCAAGATGAAAAAAGGCTGTTACATAGCGTACAGCTAAATTTAACACTTTGCACAGAATACCCTTTATCTGTATCAGCCCATCAGAGGCACTGGCAAGAAAACTCGACCGATAACAAATGTTCAGAACTGTCAGATGGATTGTGACACCCTATCGGGTGTCAAAAGGGGGAATATCAAATGTCTTATTGCCTTTGCATTTCTTAATTTCTTCTGTTTTTTATTTAGGCCTGTATAGTGTTGAAGGTAAAATCTGCTTCCCCCGAGTCCAGATCAGAGAATGTCTACGCGGTCCAAGTCTTTCCAAACTAAACACCTTTTTTACAGATAGCTATCCGGAGATCGTTCTCAACCGTACAGTAAACAAGATCTGAATTACTTTCACCTGGATACAGTTTATATACAGCCCCTCTGTGGAATATTTTTGTTAATATTAGCTGTTAGAAACAAACAGGGCCAGAGAAGCTGAACTTAGAGAGAGCAAGCCAGGCTGGGGTGTTAAAATGTTAATTAGTACATTCCAGAGTAGGGCCATGAGTCAAGAGATCAAGGGGGGAATAGGGGGACCTGGTTTATTGTCTGTTGACTTATCACCCTGACCCTGATGGGGACAGGGAACACAGGAGGGGAAGTGTGAACACAATTTAGGTGATATCTCTGGGCAGACTTCTTGGCGCCAGCACCCCCCCTTCAACTGTCCTCTTCGTCTACCTCCGAGGTCACCAAATGGCCCCACGATCAGAGATGGGGTCTGCAAGAAAAGGACACGCCCACCCAGGAAGCCCACTCCACAGATTACATCCAATGATTGAGGGGTGGGAGGGGCTGTATATGAACTGTGTCCAGGTGAAAGTAATTCAGATCTTGTCTACTGTCGGTGGAGAACAATCTCCGGATAGCTATCTGTAATAAAGGTGTTTAGTTTGGAAAGACTTGAACCGCGTGGACATTCTCTTATTCGGACCCGGGGGAAGCAGATTTTGAACTCAACACCTCCCACCCCTCATTCATTTGATAGAACAGTGTGATAAGCCAACAGACAATAAACCGGGTCCCCCTATTCCCCTTGATCTCTTGACTCATGGCCCTACTCTGGAATGTACTAATTAACATTTTATCACCCCACCAGCTTGCTCTCTCTGAGTTTAGCTCCACTGGCCCTGTTTGTTTCTAACAGGACACCACACATCTAATCTTAACTAAAATATTCCACAATAGTCACACCTAGATGGCGTGAAAAGGGGGATTATGAGGGATGGGTTGATTTAACATTTTAACATTTTTGTGCAAATCTTTTACTGACTAGTTTGAGCAGTAAGCTTGGGTGTCACTATATAAAACTGCTGTGGAAAAATACAGAGAAACTCATAACCACACCACAGAAGTCAAGGACAAGGATGTGGGGCCTGTTTTGGCGACTGTTAAGATAGTATATCTGCCCAGGACCAACGCAAGGACGGACAAGCGCCTAGAGGCTGGGACCAGCCTCAGCGCCAGCGTAGGGTGTGTAAGTCTAAACCACACACGCCCTCGTCTTGGACAGGCCAACCCGGTGGTCGGAACTATCTCTGTCTAAGACTATGAAAGAAGAACAACAGGAAGCCCCCAATTAGTTCTCCTTTCTATCCCTGCGTGGAATTGACAGTGAACCCGTATATACAAAATTACATTTACTACCAAATCACTACTAAGATCAAGCTGTTATTAATAAAACGTGATTGTTGCAAAGATTTCCTAGTCAGACCTTTTCTGTCTCAAATACCAGATTTGAACATTTGCAACCCTAACACTTACGTTCTCTCAAAACCACGTAATCAATACAAAATTGAGCATGTAATCGATATACAAAATGGATGACCTAACCAATGTTTACACACATATATAAGCACATTAAACTTATGCAAATAACTAATTATGCATTTATTAATAGGGCCTATGGATTTGACCAATACAATTTATCCTCTACATTGCCCATCAAAAAAACTTGAATATTTTTCCAAGATACAGCCCCCTGTAAGCATGAACCCCTTTTAAATGATTTATGGCTCAACCAGTGCCTATAAAAAACGTTCCCCAGCAGAGGCTCATTCTTTCCGTTCAGCTTTCGCAATACATATATAGACGTGTTCAGAGACCTTTGACAAACTATGGAATACATGACAGTCCTGGTACGTTGGGCAGGTACACCAGAACCACATATCGCTTTCAATGCCAGTGAATTAAGCAAATGGCACATTAGCAGATGTTTTTTTGGGAATGATACGCAGGGAACGCGTCATTTGACGATGGTATCTGTACAGATACCCTTACACAGAATTACTAAATTCCAAAACCAGTTGTTCGATGTAATGAGAAAACTTTGGGCTAAACCAGCCTTGCTATCTCTAAGTTTACCCCCACAGGCACGGTCTGCACACATATAATCTTTAATAAAATATTCCACACATAGAAAGTGTAAAGTATTCCGAATGTATTGTCATTGTATTGTATTATTTATTTTATTCCATTCTATAGGACCGGAATCCGAAGAGGAGTCAGAGGACCATGCATAGGACCAAATTAATCCCCTTCCGTGCTTCTGTTGTTACCAAACTGCAAACACATTCCTTAATTGTGGGCACCTGTGCTGTACAGACTGTGTCCAGAAATTGAGACACCGTGGCACAATAACATGCGGCAGAGAGGTTTCCAGTGCGTACAGCCCGATTGACATACCAGACACTTTTGTTTGCAAAACAAAGGATTGGGTGACAAATTATAAACATTTAACGTGTTCATGTTCGAACATAAGATGCCATGTCTGTAGCACTGCAATCACTAATCTTTCGAAAGTGTTTACCTCAGTGCCATAAACGTACAACAGCGGTTTTGGATGTAAAGGCCTGTATTAAGCAGGTGTGACTACGAAGGCCTATATTAAATAATACTCTTTTTGAAATACAGTGGGGCAAAAAAGGTATTTAGTCAGCAACCAATTGTGCAAGTTCTCCCACTGAAAAAGATGAGAGAGGCCTGTAATTTTCATCATAGGTACACTTCAACTATGACAGACAAAAAGAGAACATCCAGAAAATCACATTGTAGGATTTTCTATAAATGTAATTGCAAATGATGGTAGAAAATAAGTATTTGGTCAATAACAAACGTTTATCTAAATACTTGTTGTAAATGTTGTATACCCTTTGATTTTCTATGGGGTTGAGATCTGGAGACTGGCTAGGCCACTCCAGGACCCTGAAATGCTTCTTACGAAGCCACTCCTTCGTTGCCCGGGCGGTGTGTTTGGGACTATTGTCATGCTGAAGACCCAGCCACGTTTCATCTTCAATGCCCTAGCTGATGGAAGGAGGTTTTCACTGAAAATCTAACACGATACACGGCCCTATTAATTCCAACACCAAGCTGCTAACCTATTGCTGATTCAGTCTTCCCAGCCTGGTTCAGGTCTACAGTTTTGTTTCTGTCCTTTGACAGCTCTTTGGTCTTGGCCATAGCGAAGTTTGGAGTGTGACTGTTTGAGGTTGTGGACAGGTTCAAACGTGTGCCATTAATACAGGTAACGAGTAGAGGACAGAGGAGCCTCTTAAAGGAAAAGTTACAGGTCTGCGAGAGCAAGAAATCTTGCTTGTTTGTAGGTGACCAAATACTTATTTTCCACAATAATTTGCAAATAGATATCCCACAATGTGATTTTCTTGTCATAGTTGAAGTGTAGCTGTGATGAAAATTACAGGCCTCATCTTTTTTAGTGGGAGAACTTGCACAATTGGTTGCGGACTAAATACTTTTTTGCCCCACTGTATATATATATATATATATATATATATAACGAAATACATAGTCCTTACTTAGAAAAATATAGAGCTATATTTATAGGTACTGTATGCAATTGCTATACCCTCTTGCGCAACCGGTACAATTTGCATGGTTTCTCACTTTTATTTTAGTTTGTGAAATAATTAAAATGCACAGTTTCTCTTTCGAAAGTTTTTTAACTCTTTTTGGATTTAAAGGCCTGCATGAAGCAATGGTGGAAATAAAGGCCTTAATGAAATAATACTTGTTTTGAAATACATACTCTTTACTTACAAAAAATATGTAAACATATATATATATATATATATATATATAAAACGAAATACATAGTCGTTACTTACAAAAATATAGGACTACATTTATAACACGGTACTGTATGCAATCTATACCTGTTAAATAATTTAAAATGCACATTTAAAATAAGAAAGAAATAAGTGGTGTAGGTGATCGGTCTATGTACGCTATACATGTTAAGAAAAAGGTGAAATGTTGCAGTTAAAACACGGACTCTTTATTGTCTGTTTGAAAGGTCCTAATATAACATAAACAGCTTGGGAATAATAGTATTTACACACTTTATTAAATATGACTAGAAATACATAAATATGTATTAAAAAGAAAGAAAACGTATATAACTCTGCCGTGTATGTAGTCAGTCTGTATAAGACATATCTGTTAAGAAATAAAGACATTTTGCAAGTTAACACATTGTATTTACATGGTTTATTGAATATGACTCAGTTGGAAATACATTATCATGTATAAAACAATCACATGGACTCGTTCTTTAATTGTTTGAAAGGTCCCCATGTAATATCATCTGTTTGGGATCAATAGAATGTACATATTGTGTGGCTTGAGAAACACCCAGGGTTTCATGTGTACCATCTGAGTTATGTACAAATCCGTTTGACTGAAACTGTGCTGCCTTTGTTAACTTGGCATGGTTGTACATATACAAACCTGTGAGCTTGACAGATACTAGGTAGTAGGTGTTCATGGTCTCCTGTGTGTGTACTATGATAAAATACAAACATGAGGCCTTGTAGCTAGGTTCATATATCTCGTGACCCGAATCTGGTGTCCAAGCTACGAACGGGGTACATTTCAGAGCCTTTGAGACCTGTAACATCTGTGCACAATGACAGGAGCTGGGTTTAATCTCGGAACCCGCATTCTGAATATGTTGACCAACTTGTAATACCTTATATAGTATATCAACAGGGGTACTAGAACCTAGGTTGATGAGTGATCTCCCCATTATTACTCAGTGCATTTGCTACGTACGAGGGAATTTGGGTCAGGCCTTGGGTATCATTTTTGCTGACTTCAATGGCAAACGTGCTAACGGTCCTATGGTCACAATCGCAAACATCCGAATGTGCATTTGTTAAGTTTGTTATTGATTGACCCTCGGTCTCATTCTTAGCACCCTGGGGCACTTGTATCATAGCGCAAGCTCTAGGTGTAGCTTGATATTCCTCACAATCTAAACAAGGTCCCAGTGTGTTCTCTGGGGTTCATGGGCACAGTGTGTTCTATGGGGTTCGCATGCTCGTACGCTTCCCGTTTGTATTCTTGCATGTATTCCTGCTTCTTACACGCCGGTTGGTCTATTACACTATTATTTTCCACTGTGTCTGTTGTGGGTTTAAAGATTTTACGTGCTGGACTGGAATCGGGCCAGGCCTTTGGGGAGTAGACTCTGGGGGTTGTAGTAAGGCTGGGGGTTAAAAGGTTACTTGGGACATTCCAAAAGAGTGGGGGGGGGTCCGGAAGTTAGGAGAATAAGACAAAGGACACGGTGTACATGGAAACCTATGAATTAACTCCTAGCTTGACCCCCACACATGGGACTGATAAAGTGACCCAGGAAGGAGAGGAGGGGAGACAGGCCAGTCGAGGGGTCCTGTAGACTTCCTGGCGCCGGACACAACAACACCATTCTCATCTACCTCGGAAAAGGTCACCAGATGGTTCACCCCAGGGCTGGGGGCTGCAACACGAGACACACCCACTCAGGAAGCACGCGCAGCAACGACTATGCATTGATTGTGTGGGAGGGGGCTATTTAACCTGTGTCCATGTGAACGGACTTTCAGATCTTCTTGGCTGTCCTGCGAGACAGATCTCCGAATGCATTTGTAATAAAGGTGTATGATTTGGGAAGACTTGACGGCGTGGACATTCTCTGATTCGCAACCCGGGGAAACATTTGGTTTCAACAGTTTATGACATTTAAAACACCTAAGCACAGCGGAATATTTTTATTTATTTATTTTCTCCGGAAGAACTCCGGAAGAACGCAATCCGTGGGAACCACTCTGTCATAAAATTCCCAGACGCGTTTATGACATATAAAACACCTTTCATCAAACAGATGTACACACATACACACACGCACAAACCCCGGGGACCGCCCCCCTATGTCCCGCCCTCCCATCACACCTCCGAACCGGAAGTAGGCAATTAAACTGTCAGCTAAATGGTTAAAATAGCCGTATACTACTACTCTCTTTTATCCTTACAGTTGACATATCGCTGTGTCTTTCACTCAGTACACGTGGCTATTCAACATAAACCTCTTAATGGCCGTAATGTGTACAGAATCTCTTGCAACTTGGCAAGGGGTATGTTGTGCACGACTAAATATACCTACACGCTCACCTGGTTCATAAACCCTGTTCCAGAATGGCTTAGTTTGCTGAGTGATTAGAGCGATAATGTATATTCGGTGCGCGTCAGAGGCCTCTGGATGTGCACATTACACAGCGTGAGTATAGCGTTTCCATATCCACTAGTACTTGGGCAAATTTTGGCTGTTTGCATTTCTGGCATGATGTGTACATCTGTTTAATTTCTGTGTACGTGCAGGTGTTTGCTGTTTTGGTGCTGAGTGGTACATTTATCACAGGCGCAACACAACACGAAGAACCAAATGTCATCCTCTCAAAATCAAATTCAACGTCAATGTTCTTTGGGTTGCCCTTTACCTCGGACGAGTGGAAAGTCTGATTCTTTAGGCATCTCGAACATCGCAGGTCTCCCTCGTTGCACGGAGCCGTGCTGCTTGGTTGTCCGGGCACCAGTAGTATCTGCTTGTGGTTGTGGTCCACCCAGTTGATGTGGCAGTTGAGTACCGCATGTAGTAACATTTGACATTCAAGCTTCAGGCCACTTAACTTCTGGTACTGTTCACTGTGTATGATTTCCACAGCCTCACGCAGGTCGGGTAAACACACCGCGGCCAGTTCAAGCGGTTGATCCGTGGTGTATGCGATAGCTAATTTTTAGTAACAACTCAGACCCCATTCCGATTTGAGTGTAAGCATAGGGTGTCCGATGCACTTTACAACTTGAAAGGCTTTTACGGGTTTTGCATAGTAAGATTTTCTAAGCCCCGTAAAACTCAATTTTGGCCATTGTATGAAATCATCCCAATATTTGACAAGGTCTACGGTCCCCTGGACATTGTCGTTCGTATCTGGTGCCCCTGCGCGGTTCTCCTTGTTCCTATTATTAGTGTTACAATCAACTGGTTTAATCTTATACTACCAGGGTTCAACGCGACACTGGTTTAGTTTACGTTTCCGAGATCCCTTTCTGACCCTCGTTTTCTCTGCCCCTGCTACTGCAGCGTGGCTGCTCTGACATGTTATCAGCGCGTGGCACCTACGCTCTCTTGCCCTAAGGTCCGTGTCCATTCCGGGAATTGTTGGACCGTAACCTCCCGGAAAGTCTAGTGTACGTACCATCAGACCGTGGTCAGACTGCAATACACTAGCTGACTGGTCCTTGTGTGTTTGCACAGGACATTCATTGTAGCCCAGTCCACGCCGTTAACTATTGTGGAATCTTTTAGTTAAGATTAGATGTGGGTGTGCTATTAGAAGCAAACGGTGGGCGTATACTCTGAAAATAGCCAGCTGGGGGTCGTAATGTTAATAAGTACATTCCAGAGGTAGGACTATAAATCAAGGGATTAGAGACAAGGACATAGGATGTATAGGAAGACAGGTTTATGGCCTTTTAGCTGGACCCACAGATGCAGACAAGGAGGAGGATGGAAACAAGAGCTAGCCAAGGTCAGATCTACTGGCGTCAGCCTACCCCCTCAACTGTCTTCTTCGTCGGCCTCCGAGATCAACAGAGGGCCCCACGGATAGAGATGGGGTCTGCAAGACGGGACACGCCCACACAGGAAGCACGCTCAGCAATTTCTATGCAATGACTGAGTGGGGAATAGGCTACATAAAATGTGTCGGATGTGAACGGACTTCAGATCTTCCTGGCTGTATTTTGGGGAACAATCTCCAGATATATCTGTAATAAAGTTTACTTTGGAAATAGTTGCCCGTGTGGACATTCTCTGATTCAGGACTCGGGGGAAGCAGTTTGAATTCTACACTATGTTCTGGCTGGATGAACAAGATTTTGGTAATCCGTTGAACTCTGACTGGACGTATGTTCCGTTCGTAAGAAACATGAATGCTTTGGCTCTAATGGCACACAACTTCTCATTTGACTCGTCCTTATATAAGGCCAGGTCTTCCTTTTGGTACCTATAGAAATCAGCAAGGAGAGCCAGTCTGATCACCACCTCGTGTCCCTGAATCAAGCACAACTCGTCCTTACTGGGTATTACGAAACTCGACCCTTTTGATTCTATCAGGGCAAGGACAGTTCGTCCCATAATTTGAAACAGAAATCGTACACATCGCCACAGCCTGAGGTGTTCGTTTTTGATGTCATGATTTTCACAATTTTGGTCTGTATTCGATTTGAAGACCAGTTGTCTCGTTGTTTATAATGGCAAACTGTGGTAAGACACTCCAAGTATGCCTGAAAGAGGATGAATTTTGCATAGCCACGGGACCACATGATTCTGGTATAATCTACCCCTGTCCCAGCAACCCGTTTGCTCTGGTCATTCTCAAGTCCCCTGTTGTTTTGCATCTCTACTGTCCAAATCTCTTCCCTGAGGAGGTGCTCAAAGTACACGCCAATACTTGGGCCACTTTTTGGCTCTACAGAGTATACCTCGATTAAACCAGGAGTTCGAACGAAAACTATTTCTGGCCCTGTGTAAAATGTTTACTTGGGAGAAGTTCCTCGCTGTGTACAATACGAGCTTAACTGAGGAGACTCCAGGAGGAAACGTGCTTACTGAATCATACACATATGAGGTATCGGATGACACGCAGCCGATGGTTTTCGTAGACTTTCACAAAACCAAAGCCACTCGGATCCTGTCTCTGCTACGTACGCTGTTAGACCTATTTGACCTATACGAGCTTATTGATGGCGATATACAATATAAACGCGGAGAGGAGCCTAAACACATGGTATTCCTGTACCTGATCCAGCTGCTGGCTATGTACTTGAGCAGCTGCATCGATGAAAAGGACCTAGCCACCATCATGAGTGTCGCCTCGGCTGCCTTTCTTGAGGTACGTTTTTGCTACCCACTGTGCGCAGCAACCATGGTTAAGCCTATGTTTATCCCCTACTACGATCATCATATGGGTAAGAAGCATAGAAAATGCGAGACCGGAGAAGACGATTCTGAGGACCCTGAAACAAGACTGAAATATTATTGGCTCTTTACCGGGTACTTTTGAGAAATAAATGATCCTGACGACTTTGTCCAATTAGAAATAATCAAAGTATTTAATCACCGGCGTATCATGTCCCTATCGAACGTGCACGGCTCTTGTTTTGGCTGGGAACAGCTGGGAAAGAGAGCGCTTTGTTTAGATACATTCAAGTTTATAGGTTCTCCTTAAGGGAGTCTATTGGTCAAATCTTCTTGTATGTCTTCACGTTGCGTGGTGTGCGTAGTGTTCTGATTGTCCGACATCTTCCTGTTGAAGTTGGTGTTCTCGAACCTGGATGCGTCTTTCTGTAGTCTTGTGGTCTTTCTTGTACACCCTATGCGCTTCCTGTTATTTGTTAGCCCTCTGCTTTAATACCTGTGGAATTCATTATTAAAGATATTAGGTGGTGGACTGAAATCATGTTGTTGAGGAGTAGACTCCTAAAAAAGTAGGCTCGAGGGTTAATAAGTTACTTGGGGCATTCCATAAGGAGGAGGGGGGTCAGGAAGTTAGGAGGATAAGACAAAGGACACTGTTTATCTAAAAACCTATAGATTAACTTTTAGGCTGACCACCACACATGGGACTGATCAAGTGACCCAGGAAAAGGAGAGGAGGGGGACTGGCCAGAAGGGTCCGGCAGACTTCCTGGCGCCGGACACAACAACACCATTCTCATCTCCCTTGGAA
>JACXGK010001662.1:0-11695 GCA_016801125.1 Novumbra hubbsi
ACCGTGAGCTGTTGAGACAAGCACAAACAATAAACCACACCGGGTGTGGCTAGAAATGAACCTAAGTAGGCTCCCCAATCAGAGTCAACTGAATGCAGCTGCTCTGACTGGGGAGCCCACAATGGCATGAAGAGGGCTAGAGGCCTCACAAAAAGTCTTGCCCTGAAATGGCCAGGGGCTCGCAGCCAGGGCATGACATGAGCACACAAACTAACCCAGTGTTTTTATTTTTCCTTTGCTTGGCTTTTTCAAGGATGCCAATTATCGCCTAAGCATATTAAAACCAATATAACACACAGACCACAATAGCAATGATGACATAGGGAATGCGTTGGTACTGAATGGAAGTATTGAGTCACATTATCCATCCCTAGGTCTTAACACTGTTCATGTCATCTTGTAATCTAAATATCCAACATAATCCTAAATGAGCACAAGTTACCCATAGGGGCCCAGAGGCTTGGAAGGGAGAGGTTTCAGTGAAACTGCAGACAGAAAGACCTCTACACAGAACACCTGTCTGGCCTTGCCCTCCAGGGTGTGTGCATAGGCGTGTCAATGGAGCGTTTCATCTCCCAACTGTCTCTGTGACACTGTGCACACACACACAATCATGTAAGCTGTTTGTGACGCTGCAGTCTGTTTCTCTTATCAGGCCGGGTGAACGCATGTCTGACCCTCGGGGACCGGCCAACCTGCGGCCCTCTAGCACCATCAGCGAGGCGTCCACTGCAGTCACTTCCTCCACGGTGGACACCACCTTGGGGTCAAAGGTCAGGCTCTCTACTTTTGTCAACCTGTTCTCCCCCAGCTTCTATCCCGTGTAACATTGCCGTGGCCACACACACCCAGTTTAAAAACGGCAAGGGGTTAGGTTTACTTTTAGCAGAATTTAGTTTACCCGAGACAAGCTTGTAAAAAGTACAAATAATTGGAACATTAACAAAAAGTCACTGCTTATTATCGTATACACTGTGTTTCCACGGACCAGTGAACAAACAGAGGTCGTTCTTCCACACTTTGCCCCACTGTGTTCACCAGGGCCGTATCCCAAATGGAGTCCCACGCCAGACCAGGTCCGGTCAGGTTTGAGGGCGCTCTGAAGGGTACAGTCATTTTAGCTGACACTCTGACATTAGGAAGTGATGGATGTCTACAGGCGGCTGTTCTCTCACACACTGGGATCAAGCCTCTATTCGAAGCCACCAGGCAGTAGTGGGACAGAGGGGGGAGGGGTCTCCAGTCTACTTGCAGGGGGCTGGGTTCATTAAGCTCAAATCCAAATGGGGAGAGTCAGATCTAACTAATCTAGAACTGGACCGGTCTCAGTGATTTAATTGGGTCGAAGCTGACTGATCTCGAACCAGACCCACCTCAGTGATTTAATTGGGTCAGAACTGACAACTTGCACCCTGAATGTTACACTGCTTGTCCGTCCGTGTGTGTGTGTGGCAAATGAGTGATGTGTGTTTTTGTTTCAACATAACAATCAATCAATCAATTAAATCAAATGTATTCATAAAGCCTGTTTTACATCAGCAGTTGTAACAAAGGGCTTTTATAAAAACATCCAGCCTGAAACCCCAAGGCTCATGCAACAACGTTGTTGAAACACAGTGGCTAGGAAAAACTCTGGATTTTAGGAAGAAACCTAGAGAGGAACCAGGCTACGAGGGTTGACCAGACCTCTTCTGGCTGTGCTGGGTGATATTAAAGAGTACAAACAATCATTTATAAATTAATATGGTCTGTGTCCAGAGTCTATAAAGCCTAATCTAGATAAGAAACATGACCAGATGGGCAGGACATCTGAAATCATCAGGTATCATCTTGATCTGCCACACAACCAGGAGGGCTCGGGACTAAGTCGTTTGAGTCTGGTACTCCAGAGGTGTGGGCCAAGACCTCATGTCCTCCTGTGTTGAAACAGAACAGGATACAAGAAAAAATATGGTGCAACCCTATTCCCTCTGGCACAATAATATAGCTGCATAAAATGTTGTGTCTGAGACATGGGGGTCCTGTGGCCCTATCTGAGGGAGGCTCAACAGGCAAGAAATCAATCCACCTATATTGCCAAGCATCAGCCAAAGTGAGATCGACCAACCACCCTGAATGAGGGCCGAGTATTTCCATCTTAGTTTAATTGCTCAAGGGCGCAATGGAGCCAGCCAATGACTCCGCCCTCAAATGGCATTGGAGAGAGGGCATCCCAGTGGAGGAGACCACTTGGCAAGACAGCCAGGGTGGACAGTATCAAGCCTTTCTGTTCACCTTCATACCCCTGGGCCAGGCTACACTAGTCGTAGACCATGGTGAAGAAATTAGTCTTTAGTCATTTCTAACCCTAATTGGCAGGTTATTCCACAGTTGCAGTGCTCTATATAAGAAAGCCCTGCCTCCTGCTGTTCGTTTAGAAATTCTAAGAACAATCAGAAAGCCTGCATCTTGCGATCTTAGGTTACATGTAGGTATATATGGCTGGATCATTTCAGCGAGATAAGTAAGAGGAAGTATTGCTTTTTGGTCAACAATATAACCTTAAAACAAGTTCAGCTCAGTCTTCTCAAGGAACTCCTCTGACCCTGTTAGAATATTCCATGTTTAGTTTTTTTGGCTCTATATCCCAAAACGTTACACTATAAATCAACCAGGTACTGTGAGGTAAAATGTTCATCTCCAAGGTTTTTTAAAGAGATTTGTAAACGCATGTTTCAGACAGAAAACACCACATTTTAGTTTAACCATTTATTGGAGAGCTTATGCACAGCCCTGTACATGAAATGCCTCTGCATTAGGTTCTGCTCCTCTGGGGTAACTCATTGCCATCACATGACTTTGTATGATACTACAAACAATATCACCTTGATATTGTTAATGCAATTCCTGTGGAACCCTCCCACCCCCTGTTCTGTTGTCCATGTGGGGTGTGCCCCTGCATGCTAGTACAAGCATCAGCATCCGACTGAGTGAGTAACCTGATGGTAAAATAGACAGGTATGTAATCTGACATGTGACAGGAGCGATTTTTCAGCTGATGCTTTGCTGACCAAATACCACTCGGGTTTCCTGGCTGAACTAGCTACACTAACAGAGTCGATTAACCGAGTTGATGAAGACACAACAAATGTTTCCATACACAGTCTCCCAATGTCAGGGCAACAGAAGTGTTGGAACTGTTGGCTTGAGCAGTGTTTCTGTTCAGTTACTGGTGTTGTTTCATTGTGCTCAGGCTCTCTTATACACTCTCACTCTCTCATGCACTTTTTTTCTCACTGCTCGCTCACCATTAAATCACACCCAGCCTATCAACAGGTGACACCTGACTATGATTGAAGGCCGAGGGCGGATGATAGACTATTCATCACACCGCGAATCAACGCCACTGGACTTACTTCCTTCCTATCAGTGCATTACTTTAAACTGCTCTGGTCCAAGCTAGTTCACCCTATGGGTTATAGGGGTCCATTTGGGAAGCAGCCCTAGTGGTCCTGTCATCTAACTCCCTCGCAGTGGTTTCTCAAGCATCTTCTGGGAGACCCACAGACAGTTGACAGTTTTTGTTGTAGCCCTGAACCAGCTCACCGGATTCATTAAGGAAGGCATTGATGATTAGTTGATTAATTGAATTGAGTGTCCTTGCTCAGGTGCAGATCAAAAACAAGTGCTCCAATGAGGCTTCAAATAAATATATTGTTTGATGGATGTCATCAGAGTCCAGAGGTTTTTGCCTGTGATTCTCCTCTGTGGGCTGTCAGAGGAAAAGATTATCAAAGATGTACTGGAAAATAACTGTTCTTTTATGTACTTTAAAGCAGGTAAATCACACTGGAACAGGGTGACAGATTCTCTGCTGGGAGGAGCCTTTAGTGTCGCCTTTCACTGGCGAAAGACCAACCTGACATTACCTTACTTCTTGTTACACCATATCATTAGTGCCGGATGATTGTTCTGTTGTTGCGTCAAGTTTACCTGGGCTAGTAATAGACCGAATCAAACCACCTAGACCAGGGAGTCCGTTGTGACAGTTGTTAAGTTGCTTAGCGTTTGCCCGCCGCGCATGGTCAACCAGGATTCTCCTGATCCTCTAATTAGCCAACGCTTTCCTTCTCACCAGCTCTACAGTCGCAGTCCCTGAGCTTCTGACAACTCCGCAGATCACATATAGCCGTCACACCCCGGATGTTAAAGGAAAGCCCACCACTGTGAAGCCACACTTTTCTGGGGTGGAGATGATGGGAGAATCCTGTAGTCTACAAACACACACACAATCACTGGCCTGTTGAGTAGGGTGTTTGCTAGTTGATTTGCAATGATGAAAGGCTTGTTAGTGCTGTGCAATTAAGTCTGACATAGATTGTTTCAGTACATGTTGTCAAGCATCTGGGTCTTCAGTGTTGCTCAGTAATGGTCTAACCTCCCCATGCAAATGCCTACACACACACAGCCAGGACAGTATTTTTGTATTACCCTTCTACTAGTTAGATTGCTGTAGCCATTTATTGTCACAGAAAATAGTTCTGTACTTACCAGAATTAACTATGAAATCCAAGATGACCACGAAATGCGCCCCACGGTTTTCTTGTGACTCTGTGTGTGCGAATCACTTGCATTTGCGGGTGCACAATTCATGGCCCTCGCACCGCCTTCATATTCGTCTAAATGAAACGTCCCCGCTTTGCCTGCCCAGCGAGTCCTATCTTTCCAGGACTTCTTTGTGATGGGAGTGCAATGCTGTTAATGCAGAGCCTCTCCCGTTTCTAGGGTTCCAAGTCCAGAGGGAGGGTGCATAGCTTTGGGAAGCGAGAGCAGTCCATCAAGCGGAACCCCAATGTCCCTGTGGTGGTCAGAGGGTGGCTCTACAAACAGGTGAGCAGCACATCAAGGGGCGTGCCTATGCCCCCCAGGCAACAGATGTTAGGGAAACATCCAATGGGATGGGGGGGGTTTGGTCATAGGTGTTGTTTGTCTTTTGTATTTACATGTTTCAATTACTTATGGAAAAAGTGTGTGTATGAAACACTGTGTTTGTGTGTGTATGAGAGAGTGTGTGTATATGAGAGAGAGTGTGTGTGTGAGAGGGAGGGAGTGTAATTTCCTGTTTGAAGTGTATTCTCCACTCTGTCCACTTCCGTCATTCCATCATAGCTTCCATCATAGCTTCAAGTTGAAAAGTAATCAAATAAATAATAGCATTGGCAGGTACAGCAGGTGAGTAAAGGAGTGAGGGTCTAATTTTTTCTCTTTTTGTTTTTTTCAGGACAGCTCTGGGATGAGGCTTTGGAAGAGGAAGTGGTTTGTGTTGGCTGACTACTGCCTGTTCTACTACAAAGGTGTGTGTGGGTGTCCACTTGGGGGGTCTGTATGTTCTCTATGTTTGTGTGGGTGGGTGGGTGTGTGCAGGCTCACTTGCGCTCTCTAGGAGGAGTTTGGCATGGTATTACAGTGCTGTAAGTGTTGACTTGATGACTTCATATCTCCGTTACAGCGGCACTGACTTGGCACCAAGATGTAAGCATAGAGAATGTGATGTACTTTCCCGAAGTGATCGGATATTTATTAGCTCAGGTGCCAGACTACTTGTTCCCAGTGTAATAACACATTTGTGACTAGGAGTGATGGCACTCAGGCTATTCATTTGCAGTTCACCCATATTATATTTTATGTTTTCATTCAGTCGACTGTTCAGACAATCTGCAACAACGTAGCGTTGCAGCATTTAAGCATCTGAAAATGTTTAGATAAGTTTTTTTGCCTAACAAAACAGTTTGGTTTTTCATCGTATTTCGTATTATAAGTCATATTTTTTGAGATGGTAAATAAGGCCAACGTTGGAGCGATATGGCAGCTATTTGATAATCAGGGGTGGGGGTAGGGGGGCGCAATTCTAGATCCTGGCAGAGCCTTGTGAATGAAGTTATTTCCTTAAGGAGCTTGGAAAAGAGCCACACTGATATGCGCATTACATGTACGACTTGGTTTCTTCTTTCCGCACCTTGGCAACGTGAACATGCAGACTCATTCGCGCTGTTCATCGCTACACACTGGGTTTAATACCACAGTTTTCTCCAAGGTCGTCCCCGGGCTCGGGACCGGGGACCTTCCACTGCAGTTGGATGCGGGACCTCTTGATGGAACAAACCCAGGTGGTGTGGGCGGACAACTGTCCATCAGCCACTATGATCCCTTAACATCAACAAACGTTCCTTGTGACATAAACTTCTTGACAACTCCTGTTCTCTGTTAGTCGCCCGAAACCCAGCCTCTGCCGCCTCGCGTCTCCCCCTCTATATCCTGTTAGTCGGGGCCTGTAAACAGAAACACCTGTGAATGGTAGCGATTGCCGTCAGGTGTGCGCACTTGTCCTACCCTCAGGACGACCGGTCTCCAGGGGAGGGCGGTGCGATCCCCCTCCTAACGTCCGACCCTTCACACCGGTGTGACTGTTGGTCAGTGATATTCTGGGGAGGCAAATTCTTCGAGGGTGGCACTGTCATCCATGTGCTAGTCAACAGTACCCTGATTCTGTTTGGTACTGGGATGAAATTCTCAAGATCCATTTCCGCTGATGCAGTGGGCCCTGGGTTTCTTCTAGTGCAAGACAATGCCTGGCGTCATGTGGCCAGAGTGTATCTGCAGTTCCTGAATGACGAAGGCATTCATGCCATTGACTGGCCCTTGGTTACCCAAACCTGAATCCATTTGAGCACCTCTGGGACATTATGTATTGGTGCATCTGAAGCCAACAAGTAGTGTCACAGATTGTCCAGGAGCGCACTCATGCCCTGATCCAGGTCGGGGGACATGTTTTAAGAATACTATTAATAATTAATAAATTCACATGGGCTTTGTCCAGAGTCTGTAAAGCCTTATCTAGGTCAGAAGCATGACCAGATTTGTAGGATAGGGACAGTCCAAGGTGGGTTGATTAGGGGGTCAGCAGAGTGGCAGCTGGTATCGGCTTGTTCTGCAGCACAACCATGAAGGCAAGGCTTGAGACAAGGTCTTCTGAGCCTGGTACTTTACAGGTGTGGGCTAAGACCTTATGTCCTTCTGTGTTGAAACGCAACAGGAAATGCATTTGTTAGAGTTGGAGGACAACTAACCCTACTCCCCCGGCACAATAATATAGTGTCTGAGACAGGGGGTTCTTCATCGAGACCTGATGTGTTATTTAAGTTTTCCTCTTAATTTTTTGGAGCAGTGTACAACCCTTTACTTGGAACCCCGAAGCTTCTCCCCAACAGATGAACATATGGTTCTTCTACAGGGATGAAATAACCCTTTTGGACCTTCCATATTCTCTTTCAGTCACCATCATCTCTTTCTCTCCTATTAATAAAACATCTTTCTCCCTTTCCTCTTTTTTGTTTCTCCATTACTCTCCTTTTCCATTAGTCTCCCTTTCATTCGTCTCTCAGGTTTTGTGTCTGTGTTTCATCCCTGTCTCTAACGACCCATATCACGGCTAAAACTTCAGGATGTTGTGTCACGGTGTTCTGCTAGGATGTAATCTATCCTCATTGTCCAGGGCAGGTCCGGCCTCGAAGCCTCTTGTCTGTGTGTGTGTATCTGCGCGTGTATCTGTGTAAGCATGCACGTTATTGTTGGTGTGTTTGCACGTGCAGGCAGATGAAAGGACAGGGCCCCATATGAGGAATGTCTCTTTTAAACCTACTTGAAAGTATTTTTAACCAATTACTATTTATTCCAGTCCTCCTTATCCACCAAACCCCAATTTACCACAAGCACGCACGCATGCACAGCTTTCTGTCACATGCAGTGGTGGAAACACACCCAGTGAGGGTTGAGTCTTATTTATAGCAGTGTGAGGTAATTAAGATTGGACCGGGCACTGGTGTCAGATGATGCACGATGACCTGAACTGCACCGATGCCAGGGTATACCCATGGAATGAACCGACCATGCCAACGGGGCCGCCAGGAAAAGATTTATCAGAGGGGCAGAGTTGTCAGAGTGGTGCCAGTTGGGCAAGGGGAGGTTGGTTGGTATTTATTTGTTTTGCAGTTGACTACGAATGGGACAAGGGGATATTTGGCAGGAAGTTGCCCTGCCACATGGGTGCCAGCTTTGTGGGGGAGGGGGATATTAAGTGGGTTATAAAACGTGAGTCTTTATCTTATTTTTTTTTTACCCCTCCATATCTCTCTCCTCTATGCCTCTCCACTAACAGACAGCAGGGAGGAGTCAATCCTGGGTAGTATTCCCCTGCCCAGCTATGTCATTTCAGCTGTGGAACCTGAAGACCACTTCGGCCGAAAGTACGCTTTCAAGGTACAAAATGTTTTTATTGTTGTTGTATATCTAATTTACTGCTTTGTTCTCTATATATCACTCTTTTTTACAGTATGGGTACAGGAATTGAACGAACGCAACAGACCTTTTAATGCTGTTACAAAAAGTGTTCTTGGCTCCATGGACTTTTATGTTATCTACCTTTTGCTTAGATGCAGTGTGTCACAGTGATCTCACTGTGTTGAAAAGAAAATTCAGTTCACCTTTAACCATAGGTTTTAGCCTGTGCTAGTAGGGTAGGACATCCCCAGTTCCTATGACAGTATTAGCTGTATAGATCTACACAAGTAGAGGCTGTTCTAGCTCTATATATCTACATCTGTGAATGTTTGTGGTTCCAGCTGTATGGATCAACACCAGAAGACTCGCATTAATGTCACTTTTACATAAGTACCCTTTGCCATGACACTTGAAATTGAGCTCAAGTGCTTCATCTTTCCATTGATCATCCTTGAGGTTTCTACAGAGTCCACCAGTGGAAAATTCAATTGATTGGACATGATTTGGAAAAGCACACATCTGTTTATATAAAGTCCCATAGTTGACAGTGTCAGGTAAAAAACCATGCCACATCAAAGACATTAAAATGGAGCTTTGAGGGTACCAGTATTGGAGGGCCTAAAGAACACAGTGGCCTCTATCATTCTTAAATTGAAGAAGTTGAGAACCTCCCAAAAATGTCTTAGAGCTGTCCTCCCTTTTCAATAGGGGGAGAAGGGCCTTCGTCAAGGGGGTGCCCAAGAACCCGATGGTCACTCTGACAGAGATTCAGAATTATTATGCTTTTGTGGAGATGGAAGAACTTTCCTGAATGGGGACACATCTCATTGCCAGTCTCCTTTGGCGTATTTTTTTTTTATAATGCACCAAATATTTTCAGTGGATTACAGGTCTGTACTGCAGCAGGCCTGTTTAGACTATTTTACTATGGAGCTAGTCTGACTGAAATATACAAGGCCTTCCCTGAAAAATATGTTTTCTGGATGGCAGCATATGTCATATATATATATATATATATATATATATATGATTATAATTCCAATTAACCTAATTAGTTGAAATGTTCCATCATGTTCTTTTTTAGCATGACATAACTTTTCCAGTCTTTTGTTAAAAAGTCTTCACTCAAAATAAATATTTTGAGTGAGGAACAGAAGGGTTCAATTTAAGAGACCTCTTAAGTTGACCCCTTCAGTTCCTCACTCAAAACTTTCCTTATTAAATGATTTTTTCCCAGAATGGTCAAGGAATAATATAACATTTTTCAGTTTCAACATTTGATATGCTGTCTTTGTACTATTTTCTATTGAAATAGGGTTAGAATGTCTTTACATTCTGTTCTTTTTTAATTTTACACAGCTCCCAACTTTTTGGATACAGGGTCGTAGTTAAAGCATATGGTTTTTTAAGCAGCCAACAGGAAGCCATCAGTGTATTCTATGTAGTCAATGAGGGTAATGTGGTTTTCACAGACCTTCTTCCTGCCCTCTGACATTGACTTGTTGATTTAATGTTGACTTAATACTAATTCAGCATTGATTAAATATTTCCTCCCATTGAGGCTGCTGCAAGTCCAACCCAGTTCTAGAAGCAGTTTTTCTCAATTCCATTTTTACGGCAGACATTTTTCCCCAGAGATTGCGTAATTGTAATGTCCCTTGTGGGCTGTCTGGAGTTCAGGAACACTGCTGTCAATGGTGCACAATTTGGTAAATGTCTCTGGAAACCCTGGGAATTTCGGATTTCCACTGGGTTTTGCCATCCAACTGTCTGGCAGGAACTAGCATTGGTAGTTGTGTCATCTGGAGGTGTTTTGACTGTGGACTGTAGGTGATCCAGGGAGCAAGGCTCATATAACGTTTCACTCTAACAGGTTAAATGTAATTGAATGCGGAGTAGAGATTTGAGCTGCCGGAGTTGAGATTGACCGAGGAATGTCTCCCTAATCTGCTCTAAGCCCTTATCAGTGACATGGGCTATATTAAGATGATGCAGTGTTGTGCATTCTGCTGTCTTTGTGTGTGTGTGTGTGTGCATGTGGGTAGGTGGGTGAATGGGTGTGTGTGTGTGGTTGTTTGTGTACTCTTTGAAATGTGTATGTGTTTTTGTGTTTAAGCGGAGGTGTGTCCTCAGGCTTTTAACCTTTCAAACAGAATGTGGCCCTTGTCTTTTCTACTCCCTGATCCAAGCCTCAGTTACGGTCAAGGAACCTCCTGGGTAATGCCAGCTGTTCTGCCTCGCTACATTTGTCAGTACCTGTGCCCCTCCCCTTCAGGACCAGGCGTTTTTCCTGGTGTGTGTTTGTTCTCTTGTTAGTTTGTTTGTGCACCTCCGTCCCCTATTGGCTGAACTCTGTCCCCTCTCTTGTCCCTATTGGACGGGCTGCCTCACCGGGGGACCCCCAAGTGTGCAAGGTCGTCCAATGAAACGTAGCGGCCATCGTCCAGTCGCAACTACTAGCAGGTACCAGTCGGCCTACTCTTGTCCAGAGTTGCTCCGAAGGCCTGCGCATACCTACTGTCTCTGTGAGCATGCGTGTTGGGCTTTGTCCTGCGCGTTGGGCTTTGTCCTGCGCGTTGGGCTTTGTCCTGCGCGTTGGGCTTTGTCCTGCGCGTTGGGCTTTGTCCTGCGCGTTGGGCTTTGTCCTGCGCGTTGGGCTTTGTCCTGCGCGTTGGGCTTTGTCCTGCGTGTTGGGCTTTGTCCTGTGTGTTGGGCTTCGTCCTGCCTGGAGTCATCCCAGCGACTTCTGGATCCGTACTCTCCTTGTTTGATGTGGCTTTGTGGTTGTGCTCCTTGGTCATCATTTCCACTCTGTCTCCCGTCCAGCATGCCACCCGTAGAGATCCGTTGTTTTTGGTTTAGTGTTTATTTATTGTTTTGCTTGTGCTTAGCCTGGTTCCAGATGTGTCTGTTCCCTGTGGCTGACTGCTGTGGGCCTGGTCACACCGAGTGCAAGAGACGGCACAAACAGATCTGACACCAGGCTGATGACTAAGGGTCATTGTTCACATGTACTGCTGTGGCATGTGTTAGAATCCCGCAGCAAAAACCTGTCTACATCAAATAAAGCTTTACAAGCATGTCCAACGATCTACAAATTTAAATTATAATTGAACGTTTGTTATTAAGAGTTGAGTTGTTTGTGCCTAGTGCTTTGGCTCTCTTCCGACTAGAATATTACTGTACATGTGAAAGGGGCTCTGGTCAACATTTGGAATGCAGACCGGGCCCTCAAGCTTCTCTGGAAAAACACAATAAGAAGGCTTAAAATAGACGGGACACGAGAAAGGCCTGAGAGGGGTCGGAGAGGGAGAACAGGCCTGCTGCTATTGATAGCTTTCCTGTCTGGGAGAACAGGCTTTTATGGAATAGAGGAGGA
>JACXGK010001662.1:11795-24004 GCA_016801125.1 Novumbra hubbsi
GAGTGAGGGAGAAGAGAGGGAGTGAGGTGAAAGAGGGAGGGAGTGAGGTGGAAGAGGGAGGGAGGGAGGGAGTGAGGTGGAAGAGGGGGAGGGAGTGATGTTGAAGAGAGGGAGGGAGTGAGGTGAAAGAGGGAGAGATTGAGGTAGAAGAGAGGGAGGGATTGAGGTAGAAGAGAGGGAGGGAGTGAGGTAGAAGAGAGGGAGTGAGGTAGAAGAGAGGGAGTGAGGTGAAAGAGGGAGGGAGTGAAGTGAAAGAGGGAGTGAGGTAGAAGAGAGGGAGGCAGTGAGGTAGAAGAGGGAAGGAGGTACACAGGGATGTTGAATTGGGAGGGGGTGGGAGAGGGAGGGAGTAGCCGGGAGTAGCTGAACAGGGCTCATTGTTTGTGGAGCTGTGACACAGTGAACTGAAAGTCCTGCTACCGTGTCTTCTACCGTGAAGAGGTTGGGGCCACGTTATTGGACACCAGGCGGGGGGTTACTCTGTCTGCACATTCCTATATTGGTCTGAGAAACCCAGGCAGGTATTGCGCGGTTACAGTAACAGGTGTATGTGTGGGTGCATGAGCAGGCGCATATACATCCGCCCATGACCAATATAGAACCATATCAGATAGCTTGTCCCTATGGCTGAAGAGACTGCATACTGCTATCTATCAACAGTCCTTAATGGTGAGTGAGGCCTGACTAGACAGCTGGTTGCCGCACGGGAGTCTGAATCAAGAATTTCAACCCTTGTCAATAGTTTAAACTTTAGGCCTTGTACCAGACTTCGCCAAACCAGGGAGCAGATTTAAGCCCTCCCCAGGGGGTGGAGGTAGCCTTCTGGCATGACCTCCCTCAAACACAGCCTGGGGCTAAGAGGCTTATTATTACAGTCAACCTGCAGCTGGGTGGCGTGGTTGTCAGAATGTTGGGTCAGTGAATGGCTGCTGAATGGAATCCCACCACTGTCAAGACTATCCGTGGATTACCTTTTCCTAGTGCATGGCGAATGAACCCCACGGTGGATCACCTTTTCCTAGTGCATGGCGAATGAACCCCACGGTGGATCACCTTCTCCTAGTGTGTGGGGAGTGAACCCCACCGTGGATCACCTTCTCCTAGTGCGTGGGGAGTGAACCCCACCGTGGATTACCTTCTCCTGGTGCGTGGGAAGTGAACCCCACCATGAATCACCTTCTCCTAGTGCGTGGGAAGTGAACCCCACCATGAATCACCTTCTCCTAGTGTGTGGGGAGTGAATCCCAATGTGTGTGGAGCAGGACAAATACAAGCACTACTTGTTTTCCCTTTTGACTGGAAGCACAGTGTCTGTTTGTGTGTGTGATTCAGTTATTCATTTATACACTAGATATTAAAACCTTTTTGACGGGTCCCCACAAGGAAAAGTGATTTCTGACTTATCTTTATAGTACAACGTACAGTTGGGTATAGTGTTAGATTGGGGTTTACATTTAGGGTTGGGGAAAGCGTTAAGGTTAGGTTTTGGGCTAGAGGATAGGAACATGTATTTCTGGGAAAAAAGTCAGGATCCCACAACAATAGATTAAACAAGCGTGTGTGTGTGTGCATGTGTGAATGACACCAGCAACCCACCTGCCTCATCAAAAAGCCCTGTTTATTTCAAAGCTTGAGTCAGGCAAAATCGAATCATTAACAAGATAAGCACATTTATATAAATAAGTTCCACCCCAATTACCATAATTTTACGGAGCCACTCCCTCTTCCACTGCACAAGGTTTATTGCACCACATACATTTCCTTTGAATTCATCGAGGAGGAAAATAAATTAGGGATACATTAGTGTTAATTAGAAAGCAATGGGCTAATTACCAGTTTGTTCTTTTGCTTTTACTAGGGTGGAAGTCCCAAATAGTGGCATACTACTTCAGACAGACTATTTAGGGAATAAATACATTGCATTGGTATACGTATTCATTAGAGGAAAACGTAGCGAATACCGGTTTGAAAGAAACCAGTGAAATAGTAACACAAATTCCAGGCCTCTCTTGTTTCAGTGCCTTCGCCTCCATTTGGTTCCCATTGAATTCACACTCTGAATAATGGAGACACCATGAGTGATTAACTCGCTAATATCATTCCTCTGCACCGGTGATATCCATCTTCTTAAACTGTCTCTCAGAAGATTGGCTTGGCTTCTTCATAGACTACAATACAGTCATTACCGTTGATATAATTACCCCCTAACACCTTTGAGCTGCCTTCCTGTCCACACTGTTGTACTCCCTCTCGTTGGTGTAGGGGTTGACGGTTGGGGTTTTCTTCCTTAGAAATGGAAAGTGATCATAACTGGGAAACGCCATTCATGGCTTCAGTCAACTGGGTGAGACAGCCTGGCTGACACCTGACTAAGTGTCCTCATGGCTTTTTTCAGGGATGGGCGTTTTGATGTTGTCAGCAAGAGGCATTGAATAAGAAGGGGGTATGCACTACTGGTTGGATATCCCCATTTCAAAATGAATGAATACTATCAATGTTTTACTAAAGCGCCGCCCCACTAACCCAGTCATGTTTACTTCCAATATTTTTTTTTTTTGGCGAATTGGTGAGGAACTTTGTGGCATTGTATATGCAAGTATCAAGGTAATAAGATTCAGTTGAAATCCTTGACCAAAGTTGACTTTACAAAAGGCTCCAGTCCAGACCAGTGAGTCACAGCTCTTCCCACTGTCAGGAACGTAGGTCGCGTCTTCTTGAATCCGGTCATCAAGAGGGAGGACTCTTGATGGCCTCAATGCTTTCCCATGCTGGGCCGGACACCATAACAGAATGGACACAAAGAGCACCATATCTCTATGGTTTTGGTCATTGTTATATCTATAGTGAGATGTCTGGAGAATCTGAAGGCGCAATAGACATGAGCAGAAGTCAAGCATAGAGAACAATATTGTGGGCCAAGCACAATCATGAGCCTGTTGCAAATTGCAAGGTCATAGTTTACTTTCTGCTTGTTGTTGACTGGCTTACACTGTCTTATGTTGTGGCTTGGATTGGATCTCTGCATTCTTGTGTTATTTCACTAATTCTGCTTTGTGTTTTTTGGTCAGTATGCATGTCCCTCTTGTTCTCCATTGGCTGGAGTACTTATATCTCTGTTATTCCATTGGCTGGCCTGTTTTGTGTCTGTCTTTTATTTGTGGGACCTTACTGTGCTTTGATTGTTTTTTAGGGCAAAACCAGTTATACAGTGCATCCGGAAATTATTCACAGTGCTTCACTTGTTCCACATGTTGTTATGTAACAGCCATATTTCAAAATAGATTAAATAAAGACAAATCCTCAAAATTCTACACCCATAATGATAACGTGAAAAAGTTTATTTGAAATTTTGGCAAATCTATAAAAAGAAATAAAAAATCACATGTACATAAGTATTCACAGCCTTGTTGTATTTCTGTCTCTCACTGTTCAAATAAACCTACCATTAAAATTGTAGACTGATCATTTCTTTTTTAGTGGGCAAACGTACAAAATCAGCAAGGGATCAAAAAAAAAATCCTTCACTGTAAGGTCCCACACAGTGCGTGTCAGAGCACAAACCATGCCATGAAGTCCAAGGAATTGTCTGTAGACGTCCGAGTCAGGATTGTATCGAAGCACAGATATGGGAAAAGGTACCGAAAGAAATCTGTAGCCTTGAAGGTCCCAATCATGCAAGAAGTTTGGAACCACCAGCGCTCTTCCTAGAGTTGGCCGTTGAGTGCAATGGTCCTCTGGGACTGGGGCAAAGGTTCATCTTCCAACAGGACGACAACCATAAGCACACAGCCAAGATAACAAAGGAGTGGCTACTGGACAACTCTGTGAATGTCCTTGAGTGGCCGAGCCAGAGCCCAGACTTGAACCTGATTGAACTTTTCTGGAGAGATCTGAAAATGGCTGTGCACTGACCCTCCCCATCCCACCTGATGGAGCTTGAGAGGTCCTGCAAAGAAGAATGGGAGAAACTGCCCAAAAGTATGTGTGCCAAGCTTGTAGCATCAAACTCAAAAAGAGGCTGTAATTGTTTCCAAAGGTGCTTCAACAAAGTATTGAGCAAAGGCTTTGACTTCTAATGTACTTGTTTATATTTTCATTCTTTCATTTCATTATATTTTTGCAAATCTATTAAAAACATTAAACAAACGTGTTTGTTGTATTGTGTGTAGAATTGTGTTTAGGAAAAAATGAATTAAATACATTTTGGAATAAGGCTGTAACATAACAAAATGTGGAAAAAGTGAAGCGCTGTGAATACTTTCCGGATGCACTGTATACATTTTTTTGCTGGCTAATGCTGATGTATTTCTTTTCTGGGTAAATTCTGTTGCTAATTCACTGAAATAAGGATTAGGCCACT
Organism: Novumbra hubbsi; assembly: GCA_016801125.1. Taxonomy (NCBI): domain Eukaryota; kingdom Metazoa; phylum Chordata; class Actinopteri; order Esociformes; family Umbridae; genus Novumbra; species Novumbra hubbsi. The sequence goes on from JACXGK010001662.1 coordinate 16,156, forward strand.
AACGTTCTATTAAGTTTAAAACCCTATTGGGAGTGCAAAGGTCTGGTCAGTTTGGTAGAAGGCTACGGTTGCAAACTTGCTAACTTTCAATACATTCCCTGGTTTTCCAGGTTGGAGGAAACCTGATTTCAGGCTTAAATCAACAGGGAATATGGAATCCTCCATTAAGGATGTTTGAATAAACAACAGCGCAACCATAACCCTAACCCTGCTGTCTACCCCATTGGCCAGACCTCACATCAATCACTCTGTCTGACCACCCCTTTGTCCTCCCCCTTAGGCCAACCACACAGGCATGCGCACGTACATTTACAACAGGACCTCTGTGATTGGCTCGCAGGGGGAGCATGGTGGCATGCGGACCTACTTCTTCAGCGCCGACACGCAGGAGGACATGAACGGCTGGGTGAAGGCCATGAACCAGGCTGCACAGATGCAGAACAACACCGCAGGCCTCAAGAGGTAGGTCTAGCGAGACACTGATCCCGGGTCAGTTTGTTGTTATTCTCCTCCAGTAGTTGTGGTCAACACAAGCTAAGGAAAAAATAATCCCCGATCTGTACCTGAGGTAAGGTCTGTCACGCCTACACACGAACAGTGCCAAAATGAAGGAAATGCCAATATTGGACCTTTTTATAAGGCGTTGAATTTGGTTGACCTGCTACATGAGACCTCTTATAATCTGACCTGCTGAATGAGTCTTATAAACATAGTAGACGAGATAATCGGCAACCGGGCCTGACTAGAATTGCTTAAAGCAGGCTGGGACGTCAACACCAAAACCTATGAAACTGTAGGTTCAATCATTTGGATCCCTACTTCATGCTGTTAATTTTGACGGTTCTCCTCATCTGTCACAACGTTAAATATTAGAGGTTCACTAAATTTCCCTTTAAATATGTGAGGGTCTGCGGGGGATTGCCTTGAAATGACCACAGCGTGGGTTTTATGCTGCGTGTACCGCTGGCCCGCCTGTCAATTCCTTGCGTTTGCCAGTCTGTCGGTATCTTTGATTGGCAGGCCTGCCAGACAGAGGCGATCTCTGGGGCTTTCTGTGTGTGTCTGCATGTCTGTGTGCTTTTACAGCAGAGGGGCCATTTGAATGCAGGGGGAGCCGTCTGTCACACTCCAAGGTGCCACTCAACCCGCTCTCAGATGGCGTTAGTACACACGCACACACCACTGCAGCACCAACTATAACAGACACATTTTTCTGCTGTGAAAAATGAAAGCGAGAAAGGAAAAAGTGATTGGCGGAGAACGGAACGAAGGGGAAGCGTGTGATGATGGGGAAATTGAATGAGGGATATAGATATTGGCAGAGATCGAGAGGGCGACGAAGCCTGGTTGAGAGAGACGAGAGACCAAACGTAGCGGTAGATGTGAACATAAAAGAAGGGGTGTAGAGGAGAGATGTTTTGAGGGAGAGAGAGAACTGATCTCTGGAATTCTTTATGTTACTGTTAAAGAATGTGAAAGAAGCGCTGTCAAGTCAAAAGTATCCCCCCCGGTATTTGCGTACTATTTCATGTATTTGTTTATTTGTGCCCCATGTCATCAAAACCACTCTCTTGCCAATTGAAGATCTAAACACATATATTTTTCATTGCTGAATTCCCAGACTGCGTTCTTTTCTTTGCCGGCTTCATCTTTTTTTCGATAAACGTGAAGATGGCCTGCTTTACCAAATAGCTCTAACTTGATTTCTTTTGTCCACAGATTAAAGGATCTTTGCATGTTCAGGCATGGTTTAGCAAATTGCTAGTTTCTTATGTCTCTCTCTTATCTGTGGGTCTTCTACACACATTTCACTGCGTTTGTGAAAGTTAGATTTCATGTTGTTGTAACCTGTAACTCACAACTTGTGACCCACTTGGAATCTGGTCATTTCTAACTAGTTCTAGCAGGCGTGCCAATGGTATTATCTGGGCCGTTTGAAGATTTTTTGTTTGATAACTAACAAAACATTTTGAGAATTGAACATGGAACCCTATTTGTGGTGACAAATAGTTAGTGTTTAGGTTGAGGTCTGTCTGTGCATGCTGTGCCAAACCACTTGACAGTTAGTAGTGAGCTGCTGGAACCATGTCAATGATGAATGTGAAACTATAATCAGTTATTCATGGGTAAGCGGAGGAAAGTGATTGTCTATCAGCTCAAATATGATGGCTCATTCCTTACCACTATGAGCTATTTAAGTGGCTGTCAGTTTAACCAGCCTGGCATCCTGGCTAGGCTACCCTTATATCCCAGAACACCAGTTTAATGCAAATTTCTCCTGTGCATAGATAAGGGTTTCCTTGTTGCTAAGAAATGGATAGCGTCCGTAGTCACAGAAGTAGAGGCATGTAGGCAGGTTTATACCTCTATTGGTTTTTAGTTTGTGATGGCTGAAGTTAGTAACAGCTGTTTAATGAAATGGAACAATGTATTACATTTTTCTTTTGGCCAATGGAATACTTTCATGGTTTGTAATGTTCTAAAATAATGTTGTAAGACCTTAATTGCAGGTCATTTGAGAAGGGGAAATGGTCAAATAAATCCTTGCTGAAAGTCATATTACCATACGAGGAATTAAGTTTGGTAGCAATGTCCTGATACAACAGTAAGTTTTTTTGTGTTTCCCAGACCGTCGGAAACCTCTGAGAAATCAGATCGGACTGACGTGTCGGAACGCCGTGCGGTCCCTCAAACCAACCACGTCAACAGCTACATCCAGACTGCCCCCAAACTCCCAGCAGACCTCCACAGCGACGGGGTCAGCCGAGAAGCCGAAGAACACTGTATTTTCCATAACGCGACTCCCAATCTGGTCACATCTGAGATTCCCTCCGTCAGCTGTGGCAGTACGGAAGTTGAAATGGATGCCGTCACGTCTGGCTGCCACAACTCCTTCCCCGCCCGCTTGCCAGACTCCGCCTCCGCGCCTACGACCGCAGCCCCCTCCAGGGTGCCGTCACGGGCCCCATCGCGCGCGGCCTCCACCCTGCCTGCCGGGGCCTGTCCGAGGAACGGGACTCCCACCCTGGAGCCGAACGGGTTGGGGACGGGGACGTACCAGATGGCCCCCCAGGAGGGGGGTGCTCACAGGCTGGTGCAGAGGAAGAGCGCCCTGGAGCAGGTGGAGCGCTGGGTCAAGGTCCAGAAAGCGGAGCACAAAGGGTAAAGGCCATTGCGTTTCTAACGCCCGTTCTTGCCGTTGGCTATTTAGATTGTACGTTGAAATGTGTAGATGCCTTTTCGATTCAAAGACATTGGCACAGGCTTATGAACAGCGTTGGCGAGCACAACACAGATTTAGATCACATACTGTTGTACACGCGCAAGGGTGGTGATGGGGCGTATGCAACAACAGCAAACATCTTCCTTGTAGTGGGGCTTTGGCGGTAATTCAGATGCATCAATCAGGGCTTTGTCACGCCTACTTCCTACTGTAACACGCTCTCTGCTAAGCCACTGTAATGCCCATCATAAACACAATGACACCCCCAAACCTCTGACCTCTCTCCCATTTAGAGCCCCCTTGAGAGGGAGCACCCTACCCCGCCACACCCCTGTGACCCATTCCAACTTCCTCGGCCTGGAGGCCTATCAGACGCTGGCGAAGACCTCGTACCACAGCCCCCCCACCGCCACGCGCCACGGGGAGTATAAATACGCCCAGGACCGCCTGAGCCACTTTCAACTCGGGCCCCCTAACTCTCGGGGCAGCAGGGACGGGGCTGGCGTGGGTGGGCCCGGCCCCGTGTGGCAGCTGTATGAGTGGCAGCAGCGCCACCAGTACCGGCACGGAAGCCCCACCGCCCCGCTCTACACCCCAGCCCCAGACTACCCCTTCGGCCCCCGGCAGCCCTCCACTGTCCCCCCCTCCGCTCCGCGACCCAGTTCCGAAGCGCCCCGCTGTGTGTCGGTGCCCCCTGACCCCTCTGACATCCCCCCTCCCACCTCCAGGGCCCTCTCCCCCTCCCGGAGGCCCCACACCCCCGTGAACCGAGTGGTGGTGAAACCCCAGGAACAGAGGCCCCTGACGGACATGTCCATGGCTGGGACCCCACGGAGAGCCAAGTCCCAGCTGCTGAAGGTGAGAGTAGGGAAGAAGCACTTAGGCTTGTTGATGCGTGTCATGACCGGTTTATGTATTTTTAAAGACCGTATCATGTGAGGTAATTATGTCAGTCTAATAGACTGTGCGTGTTTTTGTGTGTGTGTTCACCAGGCTGCTACTATTGAAAGACGGTCAATGCCTGCCGCTGGCTACATCACACACACCGTCAGCGCGCCCAGCCTTCATGGGAAAACGGTATGTACTCACACATACACAGTCACAGCCCAAACATACGGTAGGAGACTAGAACATAAAGTCAGCCCACCCTTGAATAATGTGGATGCCTTGCCCTTACTTATGATACCTCTTTACTGTTTTGGGTTATGAACCAGTGACCATCATGTCCGCACAGACCTAATATATACTAAAGATGTTTTAATAGCTTTCTTGGAGTCAAAAGTTCCAAGAAAAAACATTTAGATTGTGGATCGCATTGATATTGGTGAGATGTAAACATTACAGACACCTGGTTACATTGTGGTTGTAGCTAGTAACATTGTGGTTATAGCTAGTTACTTAGTGGTTGCTAACTAATAGGAAATATGTTTAGCTAGCTTGTGTCCGGGTATACACTGCAAGCCTGGCCCGTTTTGCCATGATAGGCTAATTGTCGTGATGATAGTGAAATTGGGTCCGGGTCATTAGACACCAAAGATGTACCATTGTTTGCTAGTCCATCCTCCAAGCTGTATCTCACCTGCTGATTATTAAGTTGGTCATAGCCTCGCTGTTAGGGGGTTTACAAGGAAATCAGCATGTGCGTCCAAAAGAGGAAAAGCAACATCAACACAACAACCGGAAGATGTAAGGCAGGATCGTTAAAAAACATTCCGGGCGGGCAGGTTCGAGTTAATGCCCCCCGTTCCCTTCCTCTGTCCCCTGCGGGGACACCCTACTGTCACACACTCAGCCAGAGGAGCTGACCCTCCTGCTCATTCAGCTCCGGAGGCACCAGGCCAACATGGCGGCCGCTCGCCACCACACGCTGAGGCAGCTGCAGCACTTCAACTACAGCCCCCTTGGCCCCCACCTCCTCAGCGTCGACAACAACCCCCTCTTCTCCTCTGGCTCTTCTTCTCTGAGGCCCTTACTAGGCCCCCCAGGCCCTGTAGGTTCTGGAAGCAGCAGCCAGGTGCGGAGGTCTCCACTAGATTCTAGAAGTCAGATTCTATAGACACAAAGTCAGATTTCATGCCGTTAGGTCCAAATCGGGTTTAAGATTAGGATTTGATTAAGGAAAAGGAATACGGTTTGGTTTGGGTTGAGGTTAAAGATGCATTCTGTGATTTATGATCGTAGAAGTTCCACTTCCATGCCAAAAAGTGCCACAGAAGATTGCGTGCTCAGTTGCATATGTGTTGATTCTTGCCCCATGTCTTCAATCTGACATTCAAACTTGGAATTTAATGGTTAACTGAGGTATGACCTGTGCTTATATATTATGCACATATAAAAAAAATGTTACAATCCATCCCGAAAATAGATTTTTAAACACATATTTTATGAATCACAAAAGTCCCAAGCTGCATCTTTAAGTTTGAAATCAGGACAAATTATAGAAATAGCTGCGGTTTATGACTTTGTTTCTATAGAAGCTAGCGACGACCCATGTGCGGGGGCATAGCGCTTCTTTACTTCAGCAATATAAGTTCAACGTGTTCATGGCTGTTTGTGAGTGTCGGCCCGGCTGGCTGCAGCCCTATATCGCCCATGTTACTTTTCTAAAAGGCTGCGTTGGCCTTAATGTACGATTTGTACAATTTGTATTGTTGCTCTTTATTGTTTGTTAGCATGTCGTGTTGTGCTAGCTAACTTCTGTAATAGTCATCCAAAGCTAATCCTCACTTGACTTGAGTTGCTGTATAAATTGTAAATGTTTTATTTACCGGGCTTTGATGCCGTCTCTCCTTCTGAGTGTCTTTGAAGCGTGTTTGGCTGATATGTTGCTATATGCTGGTTTGCGTCAAAGTGGAGACGTTTTCTGGGCTTGTGATGTTAGAGTTGCTGCTTGTAGTGTGTTTCTGTTCTGTATGTGCACGCCTAGCATCACTGGTTGCATTAAGTAGAGAAGCTCACATGAATTGGATGTGCCAATGCATAAAAATAAAGTGTGTGTGAGTGTATTGGCATGCGCTGATGTGAGTAAAAGAAGAGAGAATTGTTTTTTGTTTTTCTGATTTAAGTCAAAACTTATTAAAATGATATTAGTCATCAGACCCCTTAATTCATAATTAATTAGGAAAAATATACATTATTGTAGTAGATCGTAAAGATATGTTATGTCATTGAGTAGTGACACATCAAACCAATGTATTATCAGTAATTCTGTAAGTAATATTCAGTTCAACCTAATATGGGAACCTTTATGTCCACACTGTATTGCCATCAAGCTTTGACCAACACTTCTTCGTCTCTCCACCCAAAGGTTGACGACACTTACTTGCAGCTGAAGAAAGACCTGGAGTATCTAGACTTAAAGGTGGGAACATGCCTCTATCCTACCCTCTTCTGTAGTTCCACCTTTTCTCTGCTTAAAGATGAAACGGCCTCCAGACGCTGGTCACCGATCGTTCAACAATGCCCCCAGCATTGGATTAGTAACCAGAAATGTTTGCTGGTTATATGTCCTTAGCTAATGAGGTGAAGAAATATAATATAAAGGATAAAAACATCTGTAGAAATGGCTTTGAGCAAAGCCCTTAATAACAATTAAGAAGAGCTTCTGCTAAAAGATTAAAATGTAAACACATTAGTTAAACATTCCACTCCAGCTAAAGTTTAGTTTAGACAAACTCTCTGTAGTTATCTATCTCTATCTTTCATATAATTATTATTGATTTTAGAAAAAGCATTTAGCATTTCTCATTGGCCTTGTGTTAGAATGTATGTCCATTGTATGTGTTTAGTAAGTGAAGAACACGGTTCTTGTTTGTAGAAAAACTAAACTTGGCATGTCATATCAGATGAAGCATGGAACAGATACTGGTTGAGTTGCTGGAGTGCCTCATGGACGAGGCATCATCAACATTTCCTTGACTAGTAACTCCCACAGGCAGGTTGGGTCAAAGCTAACTCAGGTCATCCGTCAAGTGAGCTTGACCTCATGCTTTAATCCGACTAAATTCTTGGTTTTTATTTGCAGTAATTTATCGGTGTGACTTATCTTATTCAGTGTGCCTTAGAGTACTGTGTGCATAGACTTTTTGACATTTCATACTAGTCCACATGTGAAAAAGGAACCTTGAATCCTGGTGCACCGGGCTTAAGCCAGATGGGACAAGCAGTGTCAAAATTGGCAGAAGGTCCATGCATGACATATTTAGGTGGAAGCATGTTGTGTTGTTTAGCAGTTCTGAACTCTAAGAATTGCAAGGCGTTAAATACAATAAGATATCACAAAATTAGGGAGAAAAGGATGGACATTTGTGTGGCACCAAACGTTTGTTCTTCAACCAACCAAGCTTGACTGTGGTCCAGGTCACAGCACCATTGCAACTGAGAGTGCATTCATTTCTGACCTGACTCCCGATTGTTGTACATTTCACATAACTGTTGCTCTATATATAAGTTAAAGGAACTGCTATATTTAAATCAAACGTTCGAATTGCGAGTTGCTCACAAGCGACTGGCAGCCATTTTGTAACAGCGGCTCTCTATCTCCCATTTGACGCAGATCAAGCGTTTAGAGCCGTTGATCCTCATGGCTCACCGTGTGCTACTGCAGTGCACTGCCGGGCCTCTCGG
>JACXGK010001662.1:24104-65724 GCA_016801125.1 Novumbra hubbsi
CCCCCCCCCCCCCGCTTGTCTCTCTGTGATGTGACTGGTGGTTTTTGGATGGCTCTGCAGTGCATGGACTATGGTTAATTCGGTGGTTTGAAAAAGCCAGCCGCTTGCGCCATCGTGTTGCCTATGCAAAAGATCTCCTTGCCTGTGTCCTCAGGTCATCGTGGCAGAAACCTGAGTGGTTGAGGCCAATGGGTTCTGAATATGCCTGGTTCTGAATACGCCCCCTCCCAAATAAAAGCGGTTTTACAAACTATGCTGGGAGCATTGTAAGGAGCAGGCACTGTCTCATTCCTTTTTTTTATTGGTTTGTTTCAATCACTTAGGATACAAGGCCTTAAAGAAATCTTATCTATTCATATTGGAAAACAAATAAGATGAAGCTTTTTGTCTCTTTGTCTTAAACAGGTCATACATGATTCACCCTGACTTTAGTTTACTGTTGGGTTTTTCCATCATCTGTGTAACTTCTCTCTGTCCTCAGCCGATACATCTGCCAGCACACATACAGTACTAGTCAAATGTTTGACTGGCAACAACAGTACCTACTCTATTCAAGGTTATTTCTTCATTATCACCATTCCTCACACTGTAGAAGAATAGGAAAACATCAAATCATAACACGTGAATCATGTGGTACCCCAAAAAGTGTTGAACAGATTAAAATGCATTTCTTTCTGTAGACCCCTCTTAGTAGCCACTCCTTGATGACAGCTTCACAAACTCTTGGCATTCTCTCCTGGAATTATTTTTCAACAGTCTTGATGAAGTTCACACATATGCTGAGCACTTGGTGGCTGCTTTGTCTTTGGAAGGGGCATGGGCCAAAACCAAAAAAGACACACCCCTGGATTTCAAAAACATAATCTATATAAAATAAATACCTACAATAGCCCAAAAAAAATTATCATAACAGCAATAAATATATATTTTTATACAATGTGTCTGTGAATCAGACCGATCAGACTTGCTTTTTTGCGTACCACTTTATTGTATATTAAAATGAGAAACGGTACACAAAGTGTGTTTTGGCCTTTATTAACTGTTACACTTGTGAAGTGGATGACAAATAAGCAACCATAAATCAGGTCATGGATTTGGATTATAGCCTAAAGCAGGGGTGGGCATACCTTTTGGTTCAAGGCCCGAATTGGGATTTTGACGTTGAAAGGAGGGATGCAAATATTTAGATTTTTATTTAAAATGTGTTTCTCAAAATCTATTTACTGGCCCGAAAAGCACAGTTATTGACACATTTATAGGTCTATAATAATTATTATGTACTTTGGATCAAGTTTGAGATGTTCAATAGAGGGTTGGATTGCTTTTAATAATCACAAAAACAATTGGGCCGGATTAAATAACCAGGCCTTACTTTGTCTACCCTAAAATAAAATTACACAGCACCTTAAACTTGGCATTCATATAATTTTTTTTTATTCATGATTACATAGCCATATTATGAACATCAGCCAGAATCAGTACATTAGCCTATCGTCTGTCTACTAATTTGACTGTAGAAAGGATGAACAAACCTCCTGGGCTGATAAATAAATGAACTGATGGTATATTTATTTCTGAATACAAATGTGTCTGCCAACCAAGAGGATGGGAGCCAGCTGAGCACTACATTCTAAGATAGCACCATTAAAGCTTGGGTTAACTAGCTAGGTAGCCAGCGGTTTATATATATATATATATATATATATATATACAGTGGGGCAAAAAAGTATTTAGTCAGCTACCAATTGTGCAAGTTCTCCCACTGAAAAAGGTGTGAGAGGCTTGTAATTTTCATCATATGTACACTTCAACTATGACAGACAAAATGAGGAAAAAAAATCTAGACAATCACATTGTAGGGTTTTTTATGAATTGAATTGCAAATTATGGTGGACAATAAGTATTTGGTCATTAACAAAAGTTTATCTCAATACTTTGTTGTATACCCTTTGTTGGCAATGACCAATGACAGAGGACAAACATTTTCTGTAAGTCTTCACAAGGTTGTCACACACTGTTAGTGGTATTTTGGCCCATTCCTCCATGCAGATCTCCTCTGGAGCAGTGATGTTTTGGGATTGTTGCTGGGCAACACGGACTTTCAACTCCCTCCAAAGATTTTCTATGGGGTTGAGATCTGGAGACTGGCTAGGCCACTCCAGGACCCTGAAATGCTTCTTACGAAGCCACTCCTTCGTTGCCCGGGCGCTGTGTTTGGGATCATTGTCATGCTGAAAGACCCAGCCACGTTTCATCTTCAATGCCCTAGCTGATTGAAGGAGGTTTTCACTCAAAATCTCATGGTACATGGCCCCATTCATTCTGTCCTTTACGCGGATCAGTCGTCCTAGTTCCTTTGCAGAAAAACAGCCCCAAAGCATGACGTTTCCACCCCCATGCTTCACAGTAGGTATTGTGTTCTTTGGATGCAACTCAGCATTCGTTGTCCTCCAAACACGGCCAGTTTAGTTTTTTACAAAAAGTTCTATTTTGGTGTCATCTGACCATATGACATTCTCCCAATCTTCTTCTGGATCATCCAAATGCTCTCTAGCAAACTTCAGATGGGCCTAGACATGTACTGGCTTCAGCAGGGGGACACATCTGGCACTGCAGGATTTGAGTCCCTGGCGGCGTAGTGTGTTACTGATGGTAGGCTTTGTTACTTTGGTCCCAGCTCTCTACTAGGTCCCCCCGTGTGGTTCTGGGATTTTTGCTCACCGTTTTTGTGATCATTTTGACCCCACGGCGTGAGATCTTACGTGGAGCCCCAGATCGAGGGAGATTATCAGTGGTCTTGTATGTCTTCCATTTCCTAATAATTGCTCCCACAGTTGATTTCTTCACACCAAGCTGCTTACCTATTGCACATTCAGTCTTCCCAGCCTGGTGCAGGTCTACAATTTTGTTTCTGGTGTCCTTTGACAGCTCTTTGGTCTTGGCCATAGTGGAGTTTGAAGTGTGACTGTTTGAGGTTGTGGACAGGTGTCTTTTATACTGACAACAAGTTCAAACAGGTGCCATTAATACAGGTAACGAGTGGAGAACAGAGGAGCCTCTTAAAGGAGAAGTTACAGGTCTGTGAGAGCCAGATATCTTGCTTGTTTGTAGGTGACCAAATACTTATTATCCACCATAATTTGCAAATAAATTCATAAAAAATCCTACAATGTGATTTTCTGGATTCATTTTACTCATTTTGTTTGTCATAATTGAAGTGTACCTGTGATGAAAATTACAGGCCTCTCTCATCTTTTTCAGTGGGAGAACTTGCACAATTGGTAGCTGACTAAATACTTTTTTGCCCCACTGTATTTCAGTTGTCAGGGGATGAACTTAAGTTTATGACAGACAGGGAGGGTGAAAACAGCAGGAATAATTGAGATTCACGCACTCACTAGTAAACCAGTGTATGTTGTATGTTAACTAGATGGTTGCTCATGTTGATAACCGTTGTAATGTCAAGTAGCTGCAATAGAATGATCTAGACAAGGCGCATTAAACACATGAGGTTTCAAGTTAGGCAAAACTGTTTAGAAGGAGAGAAAAAGGATGTTCTGTTTTGTTCCTAGTTTTCATATTGCTACATACTCTTGTATATATATATATATAAAAAAAGATTAAAAGAAAAACATCCAGCCTGGAGGGCACTTTGTCAATGGCAGGTCAGAGGGGCATGGCCCTGCCTGTGCACATGCCAGGTTTGTGGTCCAACTCAGCCCAAACCAGCTTTGTGATGGTGGGGGGCAATTCATGTGATGCAGCACCAGTCTCAGACACAACGGTTGGACCCCAAAATAAAACGCTTTGATTAATCTGGAAGGACATATTTCCACCGGTCTACTGTCCATTTCTCATGTGTCTTGGCCCAAGAAAGTCTCTTATTATTATTGTTTTTCTTCAATAGTGGATTATTTGTGTGAATTATGCATTTATGGTAAAATTTCTGCATTGTCCTCGGAACAGTTTGATGTTTAGATGTGTCTGTTACTTGAACTCTGTGAAGCATTTATTTGGGCTGAAATCTGATGTGGGTATCATTTGTCATGCTGCTGTCGTCAAGGCATAGGGGGTCTACTTTGAACAATCTACAATAAGAAAGTGTTATTTCTTAGTTGTAATGCCTTCTATTATTCTACAATGTGGAAAATAGTAAAACTAAAGAGATACCCTTGAATGAGTAGTTGTCCAAACTTCTGACTGGGAATGAATATAGAAACATTCACATGCACGTATAGCCACGCTATTTGAGAATGGATTTGCTCTCTCGTCTCAAGGTGGATGGAAGCCAGGCATTGAAGGAAACACCAAAGCCCGTCAAGGTAGCAGAGAGCGACATTGACGTGAGTACGAGCAAAAACACTGCAGAGGAGGGTACCGCATTGCTCACACAGGCACTCTATGCATGCAGTTGGCACTGTCTCTCCTTATTTCTCACTGTCTCTCCTTATTTCTCACTGTCTCTCCTTATTTCTCACTGTCTCTCTTTCGCTCTTTCTCACCCACAACCCTCACCAGTATTTCCACTGCATCTGAATTATTTGAATCTCAGGAATCAGCAGTCTAATAAAGTAATACATTATTTCGTTGAGACAATCTTTTTTTTTTTTTTACCGATATACATGAAAGTACCATGAATGTACAAAGTATATGTTAATGTTACAGAGTTTGCTGTGAACATTAGTGTAAATGAAACTGTTAAGCTTTATAATAACAAAAATCAAAATACCGCTTCTAGTAAAAAAATATGAATGTCTTAATTATAGAAAATAATGTTACTTTGAAATGTAGTGTTGCAAAGCAGAGCTGGAACTATAAAACAAGTTGAGGGAATCTGCACCTTAACAATTTATGGGATACTGTTTATTTTCATGAATATTTCATGGCATCAATAACACAATATTAGTGCACGGGGAGACACAACAACAAATAAATTATGCATTCAACAGAATGGCAAATTGAAGTTTGGACTTCAAACACGATTGGACCTGCAAAATTAAATTAACTAAACACAAAGGAAAAGTACTTACATTTACTGTGAAAGTACTCCATCCTAACTTCAGTGTGATGGAATACAGGTTGTTCTCTTCAAACACTGACATCTTAATGACTTTGTCACAACTTTTAGGTGTGTCATAACTGGTGCAAAAGCTGTATGAACAGCAGTGCACTTGTTCAGACCAGGGACTTGAGAGCCTTTATTCAGGAGGTAACCTTAATCAGAGAATAATGAAAAGGGCACAATTTCCAACACAATTTGACTAACGGGTGGAATGTGGCAGTTTTGCAAAATGGCTTTGCCGCACATAATTATGCACTGTTGAGGCAGTTGAGGATAGTCACTCACACACACACACAGGTGGCATTTGATGGAGGCGATAGACATGGAGGAGAATGACACCCAAATACACTCTGTGTGGTGTGAGAGGCAATACAAGCTGGTCTTCCCACTGTAGATTGACATCCACTGTGAAGCCAGCTCTGTAAGTCACCTGACTGAATGTTGGTCTGTCTGTCTGTCTAACTGACTGACTGTCACCTACAGGTGAAACTAAGTCGACTATGCGAACAGGACAAGAAACTGAAGGAACTGGAGTTCCAGATCAGCTCGCTGAAGGACGATAAGGTGCTGCATTTCTATGTCACTGCATTGGTGTCCATTTTTATATGTCGTCAGCCGCAATAGAAAATCTATTTCCATTCGACATGTCAATTCAAATAGACAGGATATTCTTTGATGTACAGTTTCTTTGTTTCCTCATCAACCTGTAACTAATGACCCAACTGACCCATCAGGACAAGCTGGAGTCGGTGCTGGCCGTGTCCCACCAACAGATGGAGCTGTACCGGGACCAGCAAGCCCACCTGGAGAAGATAGGCTACCAGCAGAGGCTCCTGCAGGAGGACGTGGTGCACATCAGGGCTGAGATCTCCAGTGTGTGCACGGTGAGATGATCCTACAGCCGTGTTTGTGCGTCTGCTCCTTCAGGGCTTCAGGCCGCCTAGCGGTTAGAGCATCAGCATCAGCTAAATCACATCCTCAAACCGGAAAGTAAAATACATCTACAGTGTATAGGTCAACTTACCGTACAAAATTAAGGCGCAATTAAAATAAGTAGATCCTGGTTTATGATCTTCTGTGTTATACTTTTTGTTTTACAACAGCGTCTATAAAAAAGTTGGGACACAGCATAAAATGCTAATAAAAACAGAATGCAATGATGTCCAAGTCATTTATCCCTATATCTAATTGAAAATAACACAAAGACAACCTATCAATTGTTGAAACTGTGAAAAAGACATGAATATCTAGTACTGCCATCACGGTGCAGACAAACCAGCAACAAACAATGCTGTACCAAACATATTGATGTGACTTGTGTTTAGTTTATAACAAAGCTCCGTAGGTATGGATTTGAAATGTACATGGTATTTTATTACTGTGTAAGCGTTTGTATCTGTAATGTGTGTATGGGATTGTGTACAATAGACAAATATAACAAACAAAAAACATAAGGAAACCCGTATTCAACACAACAAAATGTCAGGGATATCAATCTGTTCAGTTAGGAAGCTTATGCGATTGTGAATGGATGTCACCTGTTTTGGTGCAAATATAAGCGACAACAGGTGCACTGGAGAGGCAACAGCAAGACAACACCAAAAAAGGTAACGGTTTTGCAGGTGGTGGCCGCTGACAATTGCTCTTCCCTTATCTTTCTTGACTGACTGTAGTTTTGTGTTTTGATGGTGTCGCTACTGGTAGCACGAGGCAGTACATGCAGCCAATTCAGGTTGCAAAAGTAGTCCAGCTCATTGAGGATGGCAAATCCATATGTGCGGTTGAGAGAAGGTTTGCTGTGTCTCAGTACAGTGATACCAGTAGATGGGCTGTTACACAAGGAGAGTTAGACAGGGTTGTAGAAGGGCATCATCCCAGCACCGGACCGGCATCTGCTCCTTGTACAAGGAGGAACAGGAGAAGCACTGCCAGAGCCAAACAAAATGACATCCAGTGGGCAACTAATGCGCATGTTTCTGAGTCCATGAGGCTGGCATGACAGCCCAACATCCTATAGTAGGACCTGTGCTCACAGCCCAGCACCATGCAGCTTGACGGGCATTCATCAGTGAACAACAGAATTGAAAGGTCCACCATTGGCGCCCCTTCTCTTCACACTGAGCGCATGTGACAGACATAAAAGAGTTTGGAGACGCCCTAGGGAACGTTATGCTGCCTGCAACATCCAGCATGACTGGTTTGGCGGTGGGTCAGTGATGGAGGGTCGCACAGAGCTCAACGTGACCCGAGGAGTCATTTAAGTGTTCCCTTAATTCTTTTGAGCGATATTTGTTACTGATATGACCTAACAGTCCACTGATCGGGCCGTGTTGTGTTGTTTAGGAGATGACTCTGGCCTGGGAGGAGTATGGCAGACTGGAGAGCTCCGTGGACCAGCTGAGAACCGTGCTGCAGGACCAAATGAACCACAGCGCCACCCCGCAGGTGAGAACCGGTACTGCACACGGACTGAATTACCTCACATCTTGGCGTTGTACAGCACTAATCCACTCTGTTTATGGATACCCTCTACCTGAATAGCTGAACCCAGAACAAAGTCATGTTCATGGTTTTGAAGTTGACTATAGATTGGCAAATCTGAAATGTGTGTGTGGCACAGCACATTAGGAATGGTCTAAAAAGTGTGTGTGTGTCAAATATTGTAGCATGCGAAGACTCAGATTAAACGTGAGTTGTGGAGGATTGAGGACGTGATGGCTGGACTGAGCTCCAGCAAAGCCAACTACAGGATCACCATCGACTCTTTGCAGAACCCAGGTGGGACAATCGGCAATGGCCCAAAGACTATCTGGCTATAATAAAATAAAGATGAATAAGACAATGCTTCAATTCAATCGAATCAAAGGAGTTGATTTGTTGCTTCTGACTCAATTTACAGAGAGGAAACTAGTGCCTTCAGTGTCGGAGCCCTTGATGTCTTCCCAGAGTGCCACGCTGCCCTCAGGGGAGGTCAGGCCCCCTCCGCGTAGCCCCCACACGCTGCCGCACAGCACCGTGCCAAAGTGGGTGAGTGGATGTTCACTTTTTTATCTCTGGGCTTCTGGGAGATTTGACTCTCTCCTCTGACCAAAGTATGTCGATTACGGATAACAGCTGTGAATTAGAGTAGACATGCGGAATCCAAGTAAGCTGAGTCAAAGTCAAGCTGTTAAAGTGTGCAGGTGTCAAAATACTTCAAATGCATGGGAGTGTTTGTATGTTTTTAAGGTAAGTTGCATGTTTGTGTAAAAAGAATGCCTGCCTCCTAATCATTGGTCTGACAGTAATTGATTGTTCCACTTTATGACCCAATACCTCACCCAGTTTTGAACACTTGTTAGAGTACTCCAAGGGTATTTGACAGACTTGAAATGTGTTGTGACAGACTACCTGTTTGGATGTGGCTCATGTACAGGCAGAAGACGATGCTCCTCCTAGACCACCCCTGCCCCTCCTCTATGACTATGAGGACCCGCCCCCAACCATCCCACCGCTCCCTAAAGAGGCGTCGGCGGTCGTAAGACACATGTCGGTCCGGGGTCTGAAACGCCAATCGGATGAGAGGAAGAGAGACAGAGAGACCGTTGGGTCTGTCAATGGAGACTCTAAGGTCAGGACAGCCTTTTTTTTATTGTCATTTTTTTTCATTTTAATAATGCATATTCACTTTCTTCTTAAAGATGCGCCTCTGTTGTGAAACTACAACAGTATGCTAGAAATGGCTTCACTGCTATTCGTTTTTATGAAGTCACTGTTATAGTGCAACTGGAAATTATTTGTTTAATTAGGGGCTAAGCAGCGAAACTGCGAAGGTATCCCTGGACTCGCTAGGTCATGCCAAGTTTAATGCACTCCATGACGTCATTTTGCGGTTATATAGATTTTCCGCCATCTTGGATGTTACGTAAAAGCGTAAAACAAATTTACGAGTCACAAATTTTGTTTAATCGTCCCGTTTTTTTGCTGAGTAGATTTTTAGACGAAGCCGCACAAAAGCTGTTAGAAGGTTTTTGGATTATCAAAGCGGTTTATCAGTAACAGCCAATCAAATACGTTGGCGACGGCAAAAAACTGTATGTGAGGGCGTATCTCAGCAACCGTGGGTCCAAAGTTCACCAAGCTTTGTGTCCATGGTTGCTAGGAGGACCAGATGAGGCCTACAAAGTATTCACACGATTGGCCATATGGGGGCGCTGTTGCGGATTAAAAAACAATATTTTAGCTTATAACTCATGAAGGCAAACACTGATTTTAGCCAAACTTGTTGTGTGCCAAGAGGGCATGGTGTAGTTGTACTGCAATGTATATGTAGTAGGTAGTACAAACCATGTGACCACCACAAGCCAATTACATTAAAGTTGTGATTTAAAGTATTTTTGAATGTCAGATCCCGACCACAGTTACTAAGTATATTGACCTATAGGTCTCTAACATACTGCAAAAGTTTCAGCTTCCTGGGTCATTAGTGGGCGCTACAGTAAATCGTCAAACATTGCAATGTTTAGACACTCATATCTTTTGCTGATTTGCTCAGAAACGTGCAACATGTATCAGGTGAGGCATGGCTAGATGTTGAACAACTTTGCGATTGACTGTTTCCATTTTAGTTTTTCAGAATGTCCGCCATCTTGAAAATAGTGAAAAAGCTTTAAAACGTTTCAGAGGCCACAAGTTATAATATTTTTTCTCTATAATTTAAAGAGATTATCTTCAGACCAACCCTCGAAGAGGTTATCAGTAGAAACTGTGATATTCAAAATACTTTGCCCATAACAGCCAATCGAATTTGACCACACTCCATTGACTGGGCTAAACAGCGACTTCCATCACCAGAGTCCCACACACACACACACTCACTCATTCAGACACAAACACTCACACTCTCACACACACGCTTATTTTACACAGGAATAGTGATGTCTGATGAAGTTGATCTTTGACTGGTCTACACACTGTCATACACACACACTCACGCACGCACATACATACACACACACACACAAACATTACACAGAAAACATGGTCACCTTATGGACAATCAGAAAATGGTTAGAAAAAGAAGCTGTCAAATACATGCTGCACAATTAAGGTGAAGTACAGTGTTCAATTAGGTTCAAGTCTGGGCTCGGGCTGGGCCACTTAAGGACATTCACAGAGTTGTCCTGAAGCCTCTCCTTTGTAATATTGGCTGTGTGCTTAGGATAGTTGTCCTGTTGAAGATTAACCTTCGCCCCAGTCTGAGGTCCATTGCACTCTGGAGCAGGTTTCCATCAAGGATGTCTCTGTACATTGCTGCATTCATCTTTCCCTCAATCTTGACTAGTCTCCCAGTTCCTGATGCTGAAAAATATCCCACAGCATGATGCTGCCACCACCATGCTTCACTGTAGGCATGGTATTGGCCAGGTGATGATCGGTGCCTGGCTTCCTCCAGACATAATGCTTAGCATTCAGGTCAAAGAGTTTAATTGTGGTTTCATCAGACCAGAGAATTTTGTTTCTCATAGGCTGCAAGTCCTTCAAGGTACATTTTAGCAAACTCCAGGCAGTCTGTCATGTGTCTTTTACTGAGGAGTGGCTTCCATCTGGAATTCTACCATATAGGCCTGATGAGTGGAGTGCTGCAGAGATGGTTGTATTTCCGGAAGGTTCTCCGCACTTCACAGAGCAACGCTGGAGCTCTGTCAGTATGACCATTGTTTTTTTTGTTTTTTTTCATTTTTGAATATGACTGTAATATAACAAAAGTTCTGTGAATACTTTCCGGATGTGCTGTATTTGTGGTCACTCAATCACTTCACTCTTACCAGTACTCTTACCAGTAAAATCACTCAGGGAGTGTTGTCAAGAACAATTTAAGGAACTGCAAAAGGCAGCATTCTATTTAAAAAATATGTCCCCTACCTTGATTCACAACACGTCTGAGACAACTGCAATATGGAGAAACGAGTTGACGACACACCTTTCCAGTTTGATTTTGAACAAGATGAGGATTGAGGGAAATATGTAGCCTTGGCCTCAATGGGAAAACTAATCGATTCGATCTAGTCTTTGTGACTGTCATAATTCTTGCGGCCATGGTGTGTTCAGGTGGAACTGCGGTCGTACCTGAGTGAACCAGAGCTGCCAGGGATGGGCTGGAGTAGCACAAGGACTGAGATGGATTACCAGATAAAAGGTATGATCAGATAGCTGAGGTTTCAGGCTACATTGAGCCAAATGTCTGTATGGGTTTCTGACCGGGTCTTGTTTTCACCCAGGTCAGTCAGGTTCGTCGTCAAGGCTCAACCACTCCAGTAACATCTCCTCCTACGTGACCCTGAGGAGAGGGGCGGGTGGCTCCTCTGGGAGGGTGAGTCACCACCCACTGGCTGCCTCCCTTGGGATGACCTGTTCCCCATAGAGTCACTAGTCAGTCATATGCTTAAAACAATATTTCAGAGAAAAACATGTAAACTAAGAAATTATATAATATAATAAAAATTATTTGATCCCCTGCTTATTTTGTCCGTTTTCCCACTGACTAAGAAAGAAAGTCTATCATTTTAGTTGTAGGTCTATTTGAAAAGTTAGAGACAGAATAACAACAAACAATTCCAGAAAAACGCATTTTAAGTTTGTTATAAATTGATTAGCATTATACTCAGTTAATTAAGTATTTGACCCCTTCACGAACCATGATTTAGTACTTGGTGGCAAAACCCTTGTTGGCAATCACAGAGGTCAGACGTTTATTGTAGTTGGCCACCACATTTGCTGGCTAGGCCACTCCAGGGCCTTAATGTGCTTCTTCTTGAGCCACTCCTTTGTTGCCCTGGCCGTGTGTTTTGGGTCATTGTCATGCTGGAATGCCCATCCTCAACCCATTTTCAATGCCCTGGCTGGAGGGAAAGAGGGAAGGAGGTTCTCACCCAAGATTTGATGGTAGATGGCTCCATCCAACATCCCTTTGATCCAGTGAAGTTGTCCTGTCCCCTTAGCAGAAAAAGACCCCCAAAGCTTAATGTTTCCACCTCCATGTTTGTAGGTGAGGATGGGGTTCTTGGGGTCCTAGGCAGCATTCTTCCTCCTCCAAACACAGCGGGTTGAGTTGTAGAGCTACATTTTGGTCTCATCTGACCACAAAACTTTCACTCAGTTCTCCTCTGAATCGTTCTCCTCAGATGTTCATTGACAAGCTTCAGACGGGCCTGTACATGTGCTTTCTTGAGCAGGGGGACCTTGCGGGCGCTGCAGGATTTCAGTGCTTTAGTCTGTAATCTGGGAGCCTGGGAATTTTGCTGATTGATAAGGGATCAAATACTTATTTCATTAGTAAAATGCATGCAATGTATAACCTTTTTTGAAATGCGTTTTTCTGGATTATTTCATTGTTATTCTGTCTCAAATAAACCTACCATAAAAATGATGGACTGATAATTTCTTTGCAGTGGGCAAACGTACAAAATCAGCAGGGGATCAAATAATTTTTTTCTCCACTGTATATATACACACACACACATAAATAGTGACAAGTTAAAGAACAAACCTGAATAAATGAGTGGAGAAACATAACAAATGCAGATGCATCCATACAGGTATGCTTTCAGATATAATTCAGCAATTAACATCCTATCATGCTCTGTGGCATGTATAAAAGACCCCTTTGACCTCCGGTTTAGATTAATATGGCGTGACGGAAGGATTTACGTGTTAGGCAACGCTCTTATCCACAAACATAAATAAACTCCAAATGAGGGAAAATCTCCAGTAGAGTTCTAGAAACGCGTAGAATCTATGCCAAGGCAGACTGAAACTTTTCTGGAGCTCATAGTGGCCTAACACCTTACTGAGACGCTAAGTCCTTTTCTTCTTGTCATTTGTCACCCGTCTGTAATATACACCGCTGAGCCAAAACATTATGACCACTGACATATGAAGCGAATAACGTTGATCATCTCCTAACAAGGGCAGGTCTGGGTAGGTTAGATGGTAAACTAACAATCAGTTCTCGCAGTCAACGTGTTGGACTGTCAGAGAATCTTCGAAAATAGCGAGGCTTGAGGGACTCTCCCGATCATCAGTGGATCAAAGTAGGGACCACTAACAGGCGACAGTGTGTTGGGCGGTTTGACGTGCGAGGGTCGTCTATTCCGACCGACAGAAGGTCTACTGTGGATCAAGTCACTAAAGGAGGAATGTGTCACAACACACACGCAGTGCATCGCACCCTGCTGTCTAAGGGGCTGTGTAGCTGCACAAGTGCCCATTGCGACTCCGATCCACCATCGAAAGTGCTTACTACGGGCACCCAAGCGTCGGAACTGAGCCTCTGAACAGTGTTAGATGGTTGATTGGTCCAAATGCATCCTGTTTTCTTTTATATCACCTGGATGTCCGTGTACGCCGTTTGCATTGTGGGAAACGACTAGCCGGTGGAGAGAGTGTGATGCTCTGGGCAATGTTCTGTTGGGAGACCCTAGGTACAGTCATTCAAATCGACACCAGTTTGACGTGTTTGTGTAATAAGGATGAGTCTTATTAGTCTCTGTCGTTTTCTGTGTTTTCAGGAGAGACCCAAGAGTGCTTTGGAGCAGCTGTACTCTGAGCAGCAGCCACAGCCTCTAGCCCAGGCCCCGCGCGGACGCATGACCGCTGAGGAGCAGCTGGAGCGGATGAAGAGGCACCAGAGGGCCCTGGTACGCGAGCGCAAGAGGAACCTCAGCCAGGGGGAACGCCACTCAACTACACCCCCCGGGCAGCATTCCTCCTCTCCCCGGCCGCTCTCCTCCACTGACCTGGGCTCAGTACGTTACCCCCCTCCTGACCCCCGCAGCAGGAGCAGGGACCACTGTCACACCGAACCCCCCAAATAGGAGCCACAGCGGCACTGGGCTAACACGATAAGTAGCTAGCACTAACCATATTCACCCCCACCCTCCCTCATGCCTATCCAATGGCAGTAACGTTAGCATTGCGCTAACACGATACAGCTGATGGGACCACTTGGTGCTAAGCTGCGGCTAGCTAGGCTGGGCCACAGAGCAGTGGGATTGTACGTGGTGGAGGCTGGTTTGGTGTGTATCTGTCGAGGGGGAGATACCGGTCAGAGATGGACTGTGAGACAGAGCTGTTCCCAGTGTTATAGTGTAGGGGACAACTTTATCCTGTCACTAATGCCCCTATGTGGTAACTCACTGACACACATTGAATGTATATCAAGGAAAAACATAGAGGGACTCAGACATCACTCAGCCCTCTCTCTCTTTTGCTCAAATGAAGATAGATATCCATTATATGTACATTTCTGTACGTGTACATTTTTATTTATTTACTGAAGGATATTTTCAGTAGCCGATACATTTGTAAAATTATATTTTATAGATGCTTAATCAATGGTAATGGGGAAATGTGGACCATGTTAGAATACATCAACGGAATGGGCAATAAGTGGCACCAATCATTATCAAATCATGATTTCTCCGCTCCCTGAAATCTTAGGAATGATGTGAATCCAATGAAATCAGTGCCTTTATTTTTCTGGTGTATGATCATTTCTCAATTCTTCTGACAAAATTTCACCTTCAAACTAATTTCTTTTCACCCTCCTCTGTCTTACAACCTGCGATGGCCATGGCTACCACAGAATGAGATGAAATTAGCAGCAGATAGCTGGCCTACTTATGTTGGACGTTTCTTATGCCTGCCAGCCTAAGATACCCAACAGAAGTGGGACAGCACATTACAGAGACTAATGAACATCTAATATTAACATACAAGCAGTCTTAACCAGATTGCTGTGAAATCATCATTTATGGCTTGTGTTTCCCATCGACCCGTGTATTCCTGGCTTCACTACTAACATTTGGCAATGTGTGATTCCTTAACTACTGCTTGTTCACTGAGTTTCATTTTGTAGTTCAACAAAATAGCCAGAGCTCTATAATTTTTGGTCATTCAAATAATTTTATATATATCCCAAACAGCCTCTTATTTAAACAGTTTAGTTTAGTTTTTCACTGCATCAACATGATCACCTTGTTTAACCGCAATAGAGATGTTTGTACTTGACCGGGATAGACCCCTACAACGGACCATTATCACGGTCGACGTCATAGTGACCAAGTACCTTTAAGTGGCCTTTCGGCCTATGGAATCATCTTTATTGCAGAAGAAGGATAGGATAGGAATGGAAATGTAGAATGGCTGCCAGAAGTTTTACCGTCAGGGAAGGTGTAAATTCTGCCATATGTTTCACCCATGATATCTTTTCATCAGCTAGAATGACAAAATAGCACAAATGAAAGTACACTAGAGAATGAGTGCATTGTGAAATAATAAACAGCTAATGCCATATTTATCTGTAAAACTGAGAGGCAATGCACAAATCTTTCATGCCTGTTTTCTTTTTCTTATGTAGAGATTTGCACTCGACAATAAAGTAATTTTGCTTCTAAAAATCACTTCTGGCTGTGTTTTTCCCTTTTGCCAGGCATTAGATGAATATGTATGCTTGAATTTTTCTTTGGTGTGGTTTTCCTCTATCCACTAGGCACAGTTAGGCATGAAATGCTCTTTCTGATCAATGCATGAGAATACACACACTGAAGTGGGAATGATGCATGGATGGTTTGGGTAGCTTGGTCTCACACAAAAATACAGTAATCACACTCTCCTGCAAACATGTTTATGGGCTTAAAAGGTCAAAGGATTACTTGCGCGGGCACAGGTTAATCCTTATTTTGGTGCCTGGCTATGTTGTTACTGTCATTCACCTAATATTTAAACACTCTTTAGAAAACCTGGAAACAATTTAATGTTGTTGTTGATTGCTTGTGTGTGGCTTGGGGTGAGAATTGTGTAAGTATAGACATTTGTGTAAATACATGCATGCACACAAACAGCCGTGTCCAAAAGTTTTGGGAATGACACAGTATTGATTTAAACAAAGTTTGCTGTGCAGTGTTTTGAGATGTTTTGTCAGATGTACTATTGTATACTGTAAGTATAATTACATGCAAAAAGTCAATTATTTGCAGTGTTGACCTTCTTCTTCAAGACCTCTGCAATTTGCCACATCCTGACGGATGGCAGCCCATCCTTGCATAATAAATCAGAATGTGTAGGTTTTTGTTTGTCCACCCAACTCTTGAGGATTGACCACAAGTTCCCAATGAGATTAAGGTCTGGGGAGTTTCCTGGCCATGGACCCAAAATGTTGATGTTTTGTTCCCCAAGCCATCAGTTATCACTTTTGCCTTATGGCAAGGTGCTCCATCATGCTGGAAAAGGCATTGTTCGTCACCAAACTGTTCTTGGATGGTTGGGAGAAGTAGCTCTCAGAAGATGTTTTGGTACCACCTTTATTCATTGCTGCGTTTCTTTGGCAAAATTGTGAGTGAGCCCACTCCCTTGGCTGGGAAGCAACCCCACAATGGTCTCAGGGTGCTTTACTGTTGGCATTATTCAGGACTGATGGTAGCGCTCACATTTTATTATCTGGAGAAGCGCTTCTGCAGCTGAATTCAGGAGACAGTCCTGGCGCATGCTGGTCTTATTTGGGCGGCCTGAAACCTTCACAACAATTGAACCTCTCTCCCTGAAGTTCTTGATAATCCGATAAATGGTAGATTTAGGTGCAATCTTAGTAGCAGCAATATCCTCGTCTGTGAACATTTCCACTGCATTTCAGCCCTGCCACAAAAGAACCAGCTGACATCATGTCAGTGATCCACTCGTTCACACACATGAAATTGTTGACAAAACAAAGCTGGAGATCACTCTGTCATGCTAATTGGGTTAGAATAACAAACTGGAAGCTGTAAAAGGAGTGTGGGGCTTTACATTATTGTTCGTCCTCTGTTAACCATGGTTACCTGCAAGGAAACATGTGCAGTCATCATTGCTTTGCACAAAAAGGGCTTCACAGACGAGTATATTTCTTTTTTTAAAGTTCATTTTCATGGCAAAGAGGAATGTCTGGAGTGCAAATTGCCATCATAAAAACTGAGGCAGCAGGCTTTGTGAAAATATATATTTGTGTCATTCTCAAAACTTGGTCGCGGCTGTACGAAATATTTGGACACCTCATGAAATCCAGTGAAGGAAAAAATATTTGATTCCCTGCTGATTTTGTACGTTTGCCCACTGACAAAGAAATTATCAGTCTATAATTTTAATGGTAGGTTTATTTGAACAGTGAGAGACAGAATAACAAAACATTTTTTTCAAATTAGTTATAAATCGATTTGCATTTTACTAGTGAAATAAGTATTTGATCCCCTGCAAGATTTCTGGCTCCCAGGTGTCTTTTATACAGGTAACAAACTGAGATTAGGAGCACTCACTCTTCTGTCTACAGAGGCAATCAATCAGATTCCAAACTCTCCACCATAGCCGAGACCAAAGGGCTGCCCAAGGATGTCACAGACAAGATTGTAGATCTACACAAGGCTGGAATGGGCTACAAGACCATCGCCAAGCAGCTTGGTAAAAGTTTTACAACAGTTGGTGCGATTATTTGCAAATGGAAGAAACACAAAATAACTGTCAATCTCCATCGGTCTGGGGCTCTATGCAAGATCTCATTTTGTGGAGTTTCTATGATCATGAGAGCGGTGAGGAATCAGCCCAGAACTACATGGGAGGATCTGGTCAATGATCTCAAGGCAGCTGGGTCACTAGTCACTAGAAAACAATTGGTAACACACCACGCCGTGAAGGACTGAAATCCTGCAGCGCTCGCAAGGTCCCCCTGCTCAAGAAAGCACATGTACAGGTCCGTCTGAAGTTTGCCACTGAACATCTGAATGATTCTGAGGAAAACTGGGTAAAAGGGTTGTGGTCAGATCAAACAAAATTCGAGCTCTTTGGCCTCAACTCAACTCGCCATGTTTGGAGGAGGAGGAATGCTGACTATGACCCCAAAAACACCATCCCCACTATCAAACATGGAGGTGGAAGCATTATGCTTTGGGGGGTGTTTTTCCGCTAAGGGGACAGGACAACTTCACTGCATCAAAGCGATGATGGGTGGGGCCATGTTGGATGAGAACCTCCTTCCCTCAGCAAGGACATTGAAATGGGTCGTGGATGGGTATTCCAGCATGACAGTGACCCAAAACACACGTCTAAAGGAAACAAAGGAGTGGCTCAAGAAGAAGCACATTAAGGCCCTGGAGTCGCCAAGCCAGTCTCTAGACCTTGAGCTGAAGGTTCGAGTTGCCAAAGTCAGCCTCAAAACTTTAATGACTTGGAGAGGATCGGCAAAGAGGAGTGGGACAAAATCCCTCCTCCATTTACAAAGGGGTCAAATAAATGTAAAATGCAAATCAAATAATTTATTTGAAATGTGCTTTATCTGGATGTTTTTGCTGTTAGTCTCTCACTGTTCAAATAAATCTACCATTAAAATTATAGACTGATCATTTCTTTGTCAGTGGGCAAACCTACAAAATCAGCAGGGGATCAAATATTTTGTACTTTAATATATTTATTTCCTTTTTAAGAAATATGTACATATCAATATTTTATCTTAATTTTTTAAAAATATCTATAGAAAATGGTGGTGTAATTTAACAAAAATCAATGACATTGCCATGATATAATATATTTAAAAAAAGATGAAAAAATATGCCATTTCCTGCTGAAAAATACTTTAGGACACCCTATGCCCTAATAGCTGGTATTGCCACCTTGGGCTGAAATAACCTAAATAAGACGTTTCATGTAACTTTTTACCAGTCTTTGACTGGGAGAAGGTTTTTCCCACTTCTCCATGCAGAATATTTTCAGCCTTTTGACTGGTTTCTTGTATGCACAGCCCGTTTCAACCCCACAACATCTCAATAGGATTAAGATCCAGGCTGTGACTTGGCCATTCCTCTCCATTTCTTTCTTTTGAGACAATTTTTTGAGGATTTACTGGAATGTTTCAGTCATTGTCATGTTGAATAGTCATCAGCCAGCTTCAGCTTTGGACCGATGTTCTTACATTTTCCTCTTCCTTTCCCCTTCCAAGCACCCTCTGATACAATGAAGAATTCATAGTGAATTCTATAATATTGAGCTGGCCAGGCCCGGCTCCAGCCAAGCAGCCCCAAACCATGACATCCCCTTACATCACAGTTTTTATGATGTTCTTGTGCACAAATGCTGTCTTTGGTTTGTGCCACACAGGTATTCTGTTACTGTGCCCAAACAATTCTACTTTAGATCCATCTGTCCAAAGAATGTTATTCCAGAAGTCCTGGTCTTTGTCTAGGTGTTCTCTGGCAAAGTGTTTTATTTTGACAGGGTTTCTACCTTGCACACCCATTAAAATCAAACTTGTGCAGTCTCTTTCTTATGGTAGCTTTGTGTACTTTGTCATCAACAGTGGCAAGAGCTACCTGTAGGTCCCGAGATTACATTTTAGGATTGTTGTTTTAAGCATCTAGCCGTCTGCTCTTGGGCTGAACTTACTAGAATGGCCTGGGCATGTTGGCAGTTGTTATAAATAAATTCATTTTAATTTTAAGTGGAAATGTTTTTGGAAATAAAAAAAAATGTAAACTGCTAAAATACCGTATTAGGAAAAGGAATATAAATCCTGAGTTAATACTTGGTTGACCCACCTTTGGCTTGAATTACTGTACTTTGTTCCCCTAAATTGTGCAATTTTTTTATATTCTTAACATTCTTTTTTGAAGAATGAAGCTCAGTCATATTGTATGATGACACATTATGGACTACACTATTCATGATTGGATTTACGGTTGGGGCTGCCACAGGACATTCAACTTCTTGGGTGTAAGTTGTTTTGTCCCTGTGCTTTGGGTCATTGTTTTGTTAAAACGTGGCCCACTTTCCCTTTTTCAAGTTCCTCTTAGAGGGCTTTTCAAAAATATTGGTGTTGGTGTTTTCCCTGACAGGTGCTCCAGTCCCTGCTGAAGAGAAACACCCCCACAACAGGATGATGCCACGTGGCATGGAAGGATTGGTGTTCTTTGGGTGGGAAAAGGTATTGGGGTTTTGCCTGTTTTTTTTGTTTAGCATTCAGGCCAAAACTTTAAATTTTGGTCTCATCTGACCACTGCACATTTGGCCACTTGGCCTCAAAATTTACAATGTGCTTTTTGGAAAATCTCAAGCAAGACTTGATGTTGCCTTTTTGAGGACTTTTTGTTTTCTCGCAACCCTCCATCGAAGCCAGATTTGTGGAGTGCTCATGATATTATGGTCACATTAACACCTTAGGGAAAAGAGTCAAAGGCCTGAACTCTAGAGTTTCAGGCCTACATTAGAGTTGTCATTGGCTTCTGGGTATTCTCTTTGGTCAGTCTCCTCCTTGCTCAGTCATTTAGTTTGGGGGGACGGCCTGATCTATGCAAGGTCTGGGTGGACCCATTAGCCTTCCACTTCTTAATAATTGTCTTACCTGTGCTCCAAGGGATAGACAAAGCCTTTTAATTTTTTCATCAATCCTCTGACCTATGTTTTTCCACAACTTAATCTCAATCTTCTGAATGTACCTTTTAATACACATATATATTTTATGTGTTTTCATTTCAGGCTGTAAGGAAAGTGAACAGAAAGTGAACATTCTGAAATGGGGGTGACTCTATACCCACTGTGTACATATACTGTACATACAGTTGTGCTCAAAAGTTTGCAAACCCTGGCAGAAAGTAAAAGTTTGTCTTTTAATGAAGGATAGTGATCATATGAAGCCATGTATTATCACATAGTTGTTTGGCTTCTTTTTAAATCATAATGATAACAGAAATCTCCCAAATGTTCCTGATCAAAAGTTTACATACCCTTGAATGTTTGGCCTTATTACAGAAACACAAGTTGACACACACAGGTTAAAATGGCAGTTAAAGGTTAATTTCCCACACTTGCAGTTTTTTTTTATTCAATTATTGTCTATGTATCAATGTCAATGAGTTTGTTCGCTCTCACGTGGATGCACTGAGCAGGCTAAATACTAAGCCATGGGGAGCAGAAAAGGACTGTCAAAAGACCTGTTTAACAATAAAGATGGAAAAGGATATCAAAAGATTGAAAATGCCAGTCAGTACTGTTCAATCACTAATTAAGAAGTGGAAAATTCAGGGATCTCTTGATACTAAGCCAAGGTCAGTTAGACCAAGAAAGGTTTCAGGCACAACTGCCAGAAGAATTGTTCGGGATGCAAAGAAAAACCCACAGGTAACCTGAAAAAGACGGTGTGGATGTTTCAAGGAGCACAATACGACTATACTTGAACAAAAAGAAACTGCATAGTCTAGTTGCCAGAAAGAAGCCTTTACTGCGCCAGTGCCACAAAAAAGCCTGGTTACAATATGCCCGACAACAACTACACATGCCTCGCAGCTTCTGGCACACTGTCACAACCATAAGCACTATGTTTAGAGAGGGGTCAAAAAGGCCTATAGTGAAAACAATACCATCCCCACCGTGAATCATGGTGGTGGCTCACTGATGTTTTGGGAGTGTGTGTGCTAAAGGCACGATTAATCTTGTGAACATTGATGGCAAAATAAATGCTACATGTTATCAGAAAATGCTGGCAGACAATTTGCATTCTTCTGCACGAAAGCTGCGCATGGGACACTCTTGGACGGCACGACAATGACCATAATCACTAGGCCATGGTGAAGGTTCTGGAGTGGCCATCACAGTCTCCTGACCTTAATATTATCGAACCACTCTGGGGAGATCTCAAAAGTACGGTTCATGCAAGATTACCAAAAACTTTGCTTGACCTGGAAACATTTTGCCAAGCCGAATGGGCAGCTAGGCCACCTGCAAGAATTTGGGGCCTTATAGATAACTATTACAAAAGACTACATGCTGTAATTGATGCTAAAGGGGCAATACACAGTATTAAGAACGAAGGGTATGCAGACTTTTGAACAAGGGTCATTTTGTTTTTCGTTGTCATGTTTCATTTTATGATTGTGCTGACCTACAGTTGAATGTGAATCCCATAAGAAATAAAATAAATGTGTGTTTGCCTGCTCACTCAGGGTATGCAAACTAAAAGCAGAACTGTATATATGACAGACAAACCAAAAAGGTATTGTATACTTTTATTTCAACACAGGAATTTCTCAAACACAGAATATTTTATTGAGTAGTATGATACAAAAACATAGGTTTGAAACATAGTGGCACTTAAAAAGAATATTGGAAAAGGAAACAAAGTTGCATGTGTTATGAAAGTCTATGCTTTTTAGAACTGTATTGATGTCTTTCACTTCTGATTTGTTTCCCTTCGGGGTAAATATGAGGACACACTGATGTAAAATCCCTTTATCATCTGTCACCATGGGTAGACACCGAAGAGCTTTCAGCTGAGAGACTGATGGTTGACCTACACAGATCAGGTAAAGGGTACACAAGTATAGATAAACAGATAAACAGTATAGAAAATATAACTAAGAAGTTGACCAGAAGTCTTGAAAAGTTTCGAATTTGTCAGTAAGATGCATTTCTATATTGCGCTCACACATGGTGAGGAAAATGGTGAGGAAGGCAAAGGAGAAGCTGAGGATCAGAGTTTCTGAACGACAGGGGGGTGGAATCTTCAGGTTATCAGGTCTCAAATTAAACTGTTAGATGCCACCTCCATGTCATTTGAAACCTATATTTTTTGATAAGCAGCTTACTGCTCATTTAAATGTTCTGTGTTTTAGAAATTATTGTGTTGAAATGAAAGCTACAGCTCCCCCTGATGTTTGAGCCCAAAATATGTTTGTGTAGTTTATTTTTTGATCCACCTTAGCTCAATATCATAAAGGGGGCCAGTCCGTCATAGGTGGAATGTGTATACATTTGGCAACAGATAAGGGATTACATTTTGCGCGACAAAATTAAGGGAACACGTATTCATGACTATTCAAGCGATTGTAAATCAATGCACCTTGCAGCTCGACTGGCATTCGCCAGAGAACACCAGAATTGGCAGGTCTGCTATTGGCGCCCCAATCTCTTCACAGATGAGGCAGGTTCACACTGAGCACGTGACAAACGTGATACTCTGGAGACGCCGTGGCGAATTTTATGCTGTCTGCACCATCATCCAGCATGAACGATTTGGTGGTGGGTCAGTGATGTTCTGGGGAGGCAGTAAAGATTTTGATCTTTAATGCATTCAGTTAATCGAGCCCTGATGTGTGGTCCCTTCGTTATCTTTAGCAGTGTACGTGTGTATACAGCAATATGTTTGAAATCCACACATTCTCACACTTAGTATGTACCCTATAGAGCCGGGCTGCATGATTTTGGTACTGGAGATCTACCATCCGGTAGATGAGAATCAGGTGTGCAAAATTAGGGTTGGAGTGAAAACCTACAGGATGGTTGCTCTTCAGGGTCTGGATTGACCAGCTCTACTATAGAGTATATGCAATTAAGCTTCTTAAATGGGGAACCATTTTACAATATTTTCTTTCTTTCTCAGTTTGTAAACAAAGTATATATGCGTTTTAAGTTAATTGAATGGTGACTAGTGTGATGTTTAAGTGTTTCTCTCTTTCTGAGCTCTTAAAATTTTTTATATCTTCATTTGTCTGGGCCGATATAGTGTATATAAAACCTCTATGGAAATCCAGGCTCACTACAAGTGTATTTGTAAGCAATAAGGCACTAGGGAGTGTGGTGTATGGCCAAAACAACACAGCTATGAGTTATTCTTAGGCATGATGCATCACGGAGTGTCTGTACACCGCTGTAATATATCACAAACCCCCCAATATATCACAAATCCCCAAAATGCAATTAAAGTAGTAAAAACAAAGTGATGTCATGCCTGTGGTATACAGTCTTCTATACCATGGCTTCCAGCCCATCAGCATTCAGAATTTCAAGACCCGAAAGTTTATAATATACAGCATAAACACATTATGAATGTCAACAATGAGTGACGCCTGCTTCATTATTCTCCATATTTTGTCCCTCTCACTAGCCCACCAGTGTGAATACATAACGCAGACAGCAATCCAATCCAACGCCACATCTCATTTTTATGGTCATATGATTTTATAGCTCAACCCATTAGACTTTTTTGGGAGAAGCCATTTTCACAATCTGCCTTTGTCTCATACAAACAATTAGTTGGTATCAATGGATGCAGAAGAAGTAGAGGACAACAAACCAGAGGTCTGTAGCACAATCCTTTTATTAAGGGTTTTTAAGCGATATTATACAACCGTTTTCCCCCTAGATTTCACCTTTAATAGTCAGATGAAGTAACTAGTGTCGTTCTACCTCTGACATAAAACATGTGGCCCAGGGTTGCCTCCAGTGCATTTGCAACTAAATTAAAAATATACAAATAATAATAAAAAGAAGCTAGATCCCACACATTGGTCCTCAGCAGAATGGACATTTGTATTTTGCACTGTTCTACCAATCCAGTAAATGGTGACAAGTTAATATTGTTTTGTTTTTAAATACCCAAAATCTAACTTGCATCACAGATTATCTCAGTATGTTTAGTTAAACGCTTATGGTTTGTATTGGTTGTCCCCGGATGTGGTCAGATGAAGTAACGGTTTTGTATGTCTTCCCCTAGACGAGGCGAGAACAGCAGCACTTTGATTTGCAGCAGAAAGCTCAGGAGGAGCGACAGGGTGCCGAGGGCCAAAGTGATGAGGGCCGAAGCGAGATGAAGGACAGGAAGAGGATCCATTCAGACGAGTGGCTTACAGTGATGGCTACTCCCATGATGATTACGCACACAAAGGAGACTGACCTGGAGCCCCTCGACTACAACCTGGACCTGAGTCGTGAGGTATGCTAGAAGATTTTGAATGTTCTCCTTTTGGTTTAAATTTAGCATTTTTTCTGCCCTCTGCTGGCTAGAAGAGAAATTGTAGAAACACATGAAAACAGAGAAAACACTTGGGACAAGTCCCAGATTTAGGGTTAGTCTTTCATTAAACATACCTTGCATTTGTAGCCCTAAACCAGCTAACTTAATACACTAAGGGTATGGAAAGTCTATTTAGGTGTGCAAGCTTTGAAATTGAAGTATATGGAGAGGAATTGAAAGGTTTGAGAACAATAACTGATCCTACCTTAAAAAGGTGTTTATCTATGGTTTCGAATTAGAGGTCTAAAATACAAAATTAGAATCGTAGCTTTCCATTTCCTGAATGTAGCCGAAGATCTCACATACGTTTTTACCCGGGAATGATCAAATAGCCTTATAAATTAGGGAATATTGTTCTAATCCCTAATGTGGACTGTTTGACTGCATTTCCTTCACAATTTTTCCCTGTTTAGCTGTCAAAGCCCCAGAAGATACCTATCCCAGAGCGCTACGTGGAGTCTGACCCAGAGGAGCCTCTGAGCCAGGAGGAGATAGAAGAGCGTCAACACAGAGCAGAGCGCATAAAAAACCTCCTGGCAAAATCCAAGTAATGTTGACTTAGTTTCTTAGTTCTTAATGACGCCATGAGGACAGTTATAGTGTAACATTTATTTTATATTATAACTTTTTCAATTGGAATTACATTGTCCAGTCTAATGTAGGGTAGGACTGAACGGGCATTCCATGGCTTGACAGATTCACTTGGGGATTCCGCAGTGATAGCGAAATACCTAACTTAGACTATCAGAGTTTAAGGATTGGTTAGGGTCATTATTTTTCTTTTCCCTAATACCTGTTGGTTTGGCTGACTTCATGGTTAAGCATACAGTGTGATAATAAGCAGAACGGCTTGGTAAATCCTTCAGAGGATGCATGTCCGATCTTCCATGTCCAAAATCTAGCTACTTCCTACTAAGAAAAGTAATACATTTTCTGACTATAACCCCATTTATGATAGACGTTGATGGAGGCACTCCAATTTAGGACTTAATTTTGTCAGGAAACAAACATTTTAATCACATTTAAATCACAACACAAAAATGCTTAGCCAAACATCCTTTTTGATCCCAAATGTCCCTGTTCCCTAGATAGTGCACTGCTTCTGACCTAACAGGATGTTTGACACTGAGACTATTTGTATCTTTGGGTTTCTTTTCTATCTGTAATATTTCTATTCCGCTGCCACCCGTGTAGTAGTGCTCATAACATACAGCCGTCATCTGAACCACTGGACTTCACTGATCTGGACATTGCTGTGCAACAGCAGGAGAAGATCATGACTGTGTCCCATGCCCTGGCTTCCGAAGCCTCCATCATGAGCAAGCAGTTCACAGGTCAGTTCACACTAACCACTAACACTTGTAAACAAACACACACTGCAAAGATGCTTAAAGCAATATGTGGACAAACAACCCCCAGAAATCCGTTCTCAATGCGTACTGTTCCAACGTGCACATGCAAAGGTAAACATACAGCCGTGGCCAAAAGTTTTGAAAATTACGCAAGTATTGGTTTACACAAAGTCTACTGCATTGTTTTTAGATATTTTTGTCAGATGTTACTATGGTATACAATTTAATTCTGGGCCACATCCTGACTGATGGCAGCCCATTCTTGCATAATCAATGCTTGGATTTTGCCAGAATATGTGGTTTTTTGTTTGTCTACCTTCCTCTTGAGGATTGACCACAAGTTCTTAATGGGATTAAGGTCTGGGGAGTTTCCTGGCCATGGACCCAACATTTCAATGTTTTGGTCCCCGAGCCACTTAGTTATCAATTTTAGCAAGGTGCTCCATGATCCTGGAAAAGGCATTGTTGGTCAACAAACTGTTCTTGGATAGTTTGGAAAAGTTGCTCTCTGAAGATTTTTTGGTACCATTCTTTATTCATAGCTGTGTTTCTTAGGCAAAATTGTGAGTTTGCCCTCTTCCTTGGCTGAGAAGCAACCCCACACATAAATGGTCTCAGGATGCATTCTGTTGGCATGACACAGGACTGATGGTAGCGCTCACCTTTTCTTCTCCGGATAAGTGTTTTTCTGGATGGCCCAAACAATTGGAAAGGGGATTAATCAGAGAAAATTACTTTACCCCAGTCCTCAGCAGTCCAAACACTGTACTTTTTGCAGAATATCAGTCTGTCCCTTATGTTTTTCCTGGATAAAAGTGGCTTCTTTGCTGCCCTTCTTGACACCAGGCCATCCTCCAAAAGTCTCCGCCTCACTGTGCGTGCAGATGCACTCACACCCGCGTGCTGCCATTCCTGAGCAAGCTCTGCACTGGTGGTGCCCCGATCCCGCATCTGAATCAACTTTAGAAGTCCTGGTGCTTGCTGGTCTTTCTTGGGCGCCCTAAAGCCGCCTTCTTCTACACAACAATTGAACCTCACTCCTTGAAGTTCTTGATGATCAAGAATGTAGCAGCAATATCCTTGCCTATGAAGCCCTTTTTGTGCAAAGCCATGATGACTGCACGTGTTTCATTGCAGGTAACCATGGTTAACAGAGGAAGAACAATGTTTTCAAGCCCCACCCTCCTTAAAGCTTCCAGTTTTTTATTCTAACTCAAACAGCATGACAGAGTGATCTCCAGCCTTGTCCTTTTCAAAACTCTAACCTGTGTTAACAAGAGGATCACTGACATGATGTTCATTTTCATGGCACAGAGACTTTTCAATTAATTGCAATTCATCTGATCACGCTTTGTGACATTCTGGAGTATGTGCAACTTTCCCTCATAAAAACTGAGGCAGCTGACTTTGTGAAAAAGAACATGTAATTCTCAAAACTTCTGGCCAGAGCTGTACACACTGAACTGTTTTGTCAATGGTAGAAGCTTGTCCAGACAGAAAATAAGAGGGGTGAAGAATGGATGCAAGTATACAAACCTTGAGGGTACAAACTCCAGGAAGATTTCCTGGAACATAGCTAGGATCAGCTACCAATCATAAAATCTTGACCATAATTGAAAGAACTGTTAAACTGAGCCAAGATAAGCATCTTGGGACAATTTACAGCACAGCAACCAGACTTTCTGTCATTGTCCCTTGTTGTACAGAGAATGATATGCTGGGGAGATGGTGAACAGATCTAGTAAAGGTACATTGATTGCTTCCTTGTGTTGTGGCCTAAAATAACTTTACTTTCTTAACCAATCAACATTTTTACATACATTTTGGATGTATCTAGAATGATAAACTACTGTCCAGACAGTTTTTGAGATAGTTTAGCAATTTCAAGTTGAGAAACTTACCCCAGTGATAGACTTCCTACAAAACTATTGGGGCAATGCATGGACTTGAGCAAAGGTTAGAAAACCTAACATGAAATAGATTTCATGTTTGTTTTTTTTACACTAGAGCGACTGTCCTCCATTACACATTTTCAAGTGTACAGCATCAACCTATTTCATTATGAGACTGTTTCTAAAAGGATGTATTTGGGTGTTTTTTGAGCTTTTTATTCAAGTTTAGCTGTGGCCCCAATAACGCAGAACGAGTGTTAAGGAAGTATTTCGTTAAGTAACTTTCTCACAACAGAAATAGCAAAAACAGTACCTGGACAGAAAGTGTCCTTTAAGCCTGTGTACTTTGTTTCTGGTGGCAGAGCTATTTTCTTTAGCTGTCATTTCTGATTCTGTTTAAGTATGTGGGTGGTTGCTTTACTGAGGTATGTTGCTTGTCAAATTGTTCTTGAGTAATTAATTTAAAGACAAGTTTCCCCAAAAGAATTATGTAAAAGTGAATTTTGGAACAATTGGAAATTACTGTCAAATGTCAAAAGTTCATCTTTGAACAAATCTAAGCTAGCATATTTTTCCTCCCCTTTCAGCCAAAGCTCTGCTTAGCGCTGACTGAACATCAATTTACAAGGCACCAGCAGGATGATTCTGACAAAAGACATGATTCAACTAATCGTATTCCGCAGTCAATGCTGGAGTGATTTGTTTGACAACTTTTTATTGAAGCTAAAACAAGATGCATATTTTTTTTAATAACCAAAATATTTTTTGAATCTCAGAAAGAGCCTTTATGACAACATGGTGTGTACTTACTTTTAAGATGAATTTTAATTGCTTTTCTACAAGCTTTTGCACTTTTTATGAAACGTGTAATTAACACTACTAGTTTTTGCAATATAGAACCAATTAGCAGCGTTTTTGCAGTGTGGTCTACTGTATATTTTACCAGAAATTAAGTTCATAGCAAATATTTTATAATACAAAAGTGTGAAATGTACATTTATTCTTTATCAACTTATTTTGAGTAATAAAAAAATATTTCAGCAAATTGTTTTTGTAGCTCAGCACTGCCATCTAATGCTTTTGCCCATCAACTATGTGTCATTTGAAAGACAAAACCTGTGCTCTTGCTGTGTGAAATTCCTCATACTCCACATATGGATTAAATGTCATTAACTAAATGTGATAAACATGCTTGTGATTAATTCATTTATTTATTTTCTTTCTATAAACATCACCTATTTCTCCCTGACAAACACCCACCCAGGGAACTGTGATAGTTGAATTCACTTATATTTAGTTTGTAGTTCAAGTACATTTTATTACTCCTTATGATACAATCAAACAAGCCTAATTGACTGGTTCAACTGTTTAAGTCAATGCAAATTTCATCCAAGTTTTTGTCTCAGAAACCAATAAAACATGCGGGTGCAGTCCCTCTAACAGTTAGGAATTCCAAACTACAAATGGCAATAAGGAAAAAATAAGGGGAATCTTTTGTAAATCAATGATTGTACTTCAGTGACACTACCTCTTCACTGCACATCCATAGTTGTATTATGTATTACCTAGGGAGTACTTTCCAGACCAAAAATAATGACTCATGTACAAACCCGTGGTTCAACATTAGAAAAGGCTTTTTCCCAGTATTAGGATGACTTCACAAAGGCCATTTTGAAGGTGTGTTTCTTGTCTTTTGTGCTGTCTTCTTGCTGCCCTTTTCTCCGGTCATCTGGGCTCGGCAAGGTTTTGTTTTCCGGTGACTCCTTGGGTTCTGCAGGGCAGTCTGAGGCGTCGGGACTGGACGGTTGTTCTGGCTCTTCTTTGCTTTGGTTCTCTACGGGTAATGGAAGTGGCGCTGGCTCCGGCTTTGTGGAGGAAAATCAGAAGAGACCTGTAAGTTAGTAAAGATCCAGAGCTAACACAGCGACTTTAGCAACCATGCCTCCGTGACTTGAATCCCAAACGGCATTAAAGCCACGACGACAGCTTGTTGATGTTGTAGATCTTCCACAACATACAGCTGTCATAAATCTTTGAGACATACAAACATACAGGCCTTTCAAATACATAACCCTTACCAGGATCTCAATTCATTGTAGCATGTTGCCTATCTATACAAGCCAGGGTTGTGTTAATTCAGACACACGTTTTGCAAACAAACAATAACTGCTTTTAGATAACTAAACCATGAACGGTGCTGATGTCATGAAAACCCTCATTACCCAGAATGGAATTAAATGGGTCAGGCATCTTTGCTACAAACAGCGACAAACGCAACACATTGGCTCATACGCTAAGCTCTGAATTGATGTTCGAACCCAGCCTGTCCGGGTTCTCACCTCACTGAAGCCCAGACCCACATGTCTCCGGTTCCGCCCCGACAGCTTCCCGTCCAGCCCTTGCTGGTACTGCAGCTCCAGCTCAGAGTTCATCCTCTGGTCCTCTGCACCTGCAGAGGTTAAACAAATGTAACACCCCTTGCATCTATAAGACATCTATCCTGTCCACGCTGTTAAATAATGGGATATGGATCTGTTTGATTTACTACACCCATAAAGATTCTCATTGAAAGGAGTGTAAAATAGGGAGGTAAAGACACCATTTGGTGGGACAATCTTGGTTTATAATTTAGGAAGTTTCTCACCACTACGGACAT
This sequence comes from Novumbra hubbsi, assembly GCA_016801125.1. NCBI lineage: Eukaryota > Metazoa > Chordata > Actinopteri > Esociformes > Umbridae > Novumbra > Novumbra hubbsi. The sequence goes on from JACXGK010001662.1 coordinate 54,910, forward strand.
GAGATGTTGACTTGTGATCTCCAATGACTAGGCGTCCCGTGTGCTCCTTCTGCAAGAACAGATACAGTTGACATTGAAATCTGTAACACAACAGTTCTGTCTGTCCTTTGACAATCCTATATGAATTATAAATTTAGGTGAACAATAGAATGGTAGTTCATTCTAACATGGAGGCAACTGTAAGTTAATAAATTAAATGACACAGTAGTCCAGTTCCAAGTATTTTCTTATGTTGGACCCCTAAACTGGCACACTTCAGCTACCTAGTCTATGGCATGGTGATACCATTTCAACCATGAGAATATTCACTAGAAACCCCCCAAAAAACGAACAGAAAAAACAGAGGAGTGCGTTCAATAGCTGTGTAATCATCTGCAAAAACATATTTTTTGGTAGGAGCTTCTACTGGACAGATTCCAGGTGTCCCACCCTGTTTAGCAACTACACGTTTTGATTGAAATGATTACATCCTTGCAATAAGCTTTTGGAACATTAAGGTAAAAACAGGCTATGTAGAACACGTACAGTCAAAAATTAGGACACCCCATGACATATTTAGGTATTTTTTAAGAAATATGAACATGTCAATATTTGATCTTCTTTCAAACAATATCTATAAATAAAGGTGATGTAATTGAACTAAAAACAATTAAATGTAACCATGAAATCATTTATTTAACAAAATATTTACAAATATGCCATTTCCTACTGAGGAAAAAGTTAGGACCCCCTGTGCCCCAATAGCTGGTATTGCCCCCTTTGGCTGAAATAACATCAATAAGACATTTCCTATAACTGTCTAACAGTCTCTGACAATAACTGTGAGAAAGTTTTTCCCACTCCTCCATGCAGAATTGTTTCAGCTGTTTGAAGGGTTTCTTGCATACACAGCCCGTTTCAAATCACACCACAGCATCTCAATAGGATTAAGATCCAGGCTTTTGACTACATAACTCTACTTTTATTTATTTTGAGCCATTCCTTGGTGGATTTATTGGAATGTTTTGTGTCATTGTCATGTTGCATTGTCCGCATCTGCTTCAGCTTTCAGACAGATAGTATTACATGTTCCTCAAGCACCCTCTGTCTGATACAATGAACAATTAATTCTATGATAAGTGAGCTGGCCAGGCCATGCTGCCGCAAAGCAGTAGGAAAAGGCATCTTTGTAAATCTTTTGGTTAATAAATGATATCATGGTTAACATTTCATTGTTTTTGGTTGAATGACATCACCTTTATCTATAGATATTGTTTGAAAGAAGACCAAACATGGATATGTCCATATTGCTTAAAAAAATTACAAAATATTTATTTGGGTGTCCTAATATTTTCACATGACTGTGTGGCACCCTGACATGTAGAAAGGGAATATTTGTCAATTTGTTCTCAAGGTCCAAGCAACAGTTGGCTCCCATAGTCCTTAGAATTTACGAAGTCCATGAGGTGTCAAGATGAGTGCCCGGGAAGCAATTAGGGTGAACTGCTGTCCTCAGTGACAGAACATTTAAAATCCGGCAAGCTCGTGATTCAATCTACCAACTATTTGGATACTGGTCAGATGGTCTTCGCACTAGGTTACGAGGATTCATCTCTACTCACGGCATATGTATCTGCAACAGTCAACAACATTTTGCCAATGCCAATGGAATATCGGCCTGTTGAAAACCAAACAAAAACCGGTAAGGACCTTCCAGAATTTTTCCAAAACCACCAACGTACTTTTTGAAACTTGTTTAATTTGAAAATGCTTTACAATTAAAGTAAAACACTTGCTGTTTTTTTGCATATATTTTATTTAGTCTTGTTCTGAACATAATATATCTATGGGGTGCCAATGAGTGCACTTTTAATGTTTAGTGTTCTGTGAGAAGGTTTTGAAAGAATGTAATAGTCTACAAAGAATATCACCAAACAAACCTTTCCCGCTCCCATCAACCTCAAAAACTTCTGCTTTCTCTCACTGTCCCCAAGGTCTGCAGATGCCCATGGAGTAGGTTCATCCTGCAAACACAGAATCAGTTTATAGGCTAAATGAAACAAGGATTGCCCCCCTAACATTTATAGCCTCAGTTATTAGGATCTTGGACAAAGATTCACAATTAAATCCCAGCCTGTATTAACTAAATCCCAGTATCTTAATCAGACAATCCTGACACAGACTATTTTTTTGTATCTTATATCCTAGGTTTCCATACAACAGTAAACAAACATGTATTGAACTGCTTAATTTACATGAAAATACATATTTCTGTCTGGCAAACATCATGACCTGTCAATCTGGCCACTAAGGTTAAAGGTACAATCGTAAAATTTTAGATGCAACTAGGCGGTTTTTAATCACGTTTTAAATTACAAATAAAAAATTCACACAGGATCGATACTGTTGCCAATAAACAAAACGGACAAGCATCAAAGCGGCTGTGCACATTCAGACAAAGAATTCGGCTTTGACATTTACTAGAACGTTTATTATTATTCACTGTTGATACATTTTGTTATGGTAGATGAGAAAGATGCCCTTTATTTTAAATAGATATTATGGTAAAAATAAATGTAAATAAAATAAATCGTACTTTTTTTATGAGAGCATGATGCAGACAAGCAGAATGTGCCAAAGCATTTCGAGATTTGATTGACAGACCTGGTCCCCTACTTGACATTAGCCAACTTCAGACGCGGCATTTCTTTACAGATGGAAATGCGGGTAGTAGCACTGGCGGTTCGAAACCATAGTCAGAAACGATTTCGTTTGAAACAATAACGTGCCCTTAAACATTTCGTAACTGAAGCGCTTCAGTCTTCATGTCTGAGTAGGGTATTACAATATTACTGATTAAATGTAGAAAAGAAAGCTAACAGTACGTCTCAAACTATCTGTTTTAATTATTCTGTTTAGTTAGCAGGCACACATAGGTAGCAATAAGAAATTTTATTGGGCACTTCTCTTTGCTAATTACAAAAAGAAGGGCCTTGGTAGCTAGTGGAGTAACGAAATACTGAACAGCTACTAGCTAATCACGTTTAGCTTATTAATTTAATGTTAACATTTAATCACCTAGCTAACTTACCTGATTGGGAGAGACCGGTCTTTTTGTCCCGTGCCGATCCCCAGCAGAACTCATTTTGCACGCACTATTGTTTTTTGCATTAGCTAGATACAAAAAGCGGACATATCACTGATAGTACACTGGCTAGCTAGCTAGCTAGCAACACTACATGTGTTTAGTTAGCTACTAAAAGTGACCCACTGAAGTGGATTCCTTGCATCTCCTGGTTTTTCCTTCAAAATAAAAGGTTCTAAATGTCCACTAATGACACTGGATTACTAAAAAACATTTCAAACAGTACGCACTTAGACTAGCTAAGCATTTTTGGAAAGTTGTTAAATAAATACTTTTATCTTTGACGAAATATGAAAATCTAACGCGGATGTACTGAACTGTAAAAATGGGTTGACAGCTCACTAAAATACACTGAGTTTTGAAAAGACATTACATATTGGACCAATATTTATGTTCAATACTCATATTGGTAAAATTATAATCAGTGTATCTTGGTATGCTGTAAATTCAATTATGTTGTGTAATACAGGCAATGGAATTTCACTGTTTTGACTCCAAAAAGTACTTAACTATCTAACAGCATTACAACCTTGCATAGCAATGTCTAATCAGAAAGCGTGCCGTTGTAAATGTTTTGTTGGTCATTTTCTATTACATTACATGAGTGACCTTTATTTTGTATAGCGAAACTAGGAAAAGCTAGGAATCCAGTATTGTGGCTTACTCTTATTCTAACTAGCATTTTATACAACAACAGTACCATCAACAAACCATTAAGTAGACAGTGTGAACTTTGAACCCATACGGAATGTAACAGTCCAACTTCCGGTTGTTTTTCTGTGGATTTTAACTGGGACTAGCGTGAAACGCGGGACTTGGTGATAATTCACTTCCTTCCAATTCCAGTAAATTCTACAACTAATTCATAGAAATATTCAAAAAATTCCCTAAAAGAAATGTGGATAATTTGAATTAGAGTTGTGTATTTACTAAATTTACTGGATCTGGAACTTACACAAACATGATAATGTAAGCAATATGTTTGATATAAAGTGAACACCTCTTTAACATTATAAAATACAAATAAAAAATACTATGAATATGAAAATATGCATATTTTCTGTTATTTCTTTGTAAATAAATAGAGATATATACTCATATATACTCTTTTACTATTACTTTCTAGCAGCCAAAGTAAAGAAATCAATCAATTGTGTGGACTGCTGTTTACAAGGGCATATTTTGATTTTAATCCAGAACTATCATACCAGACGAAGCAAGGTAACTGGCTTATCAAGGTAATTTCAAGAGTTATTTAATGGCGTACAATAGGAGTATGTTGAAATGGCCTGAAATCCTTTGTTAGATGACATGTGATCACAACTTAACGGTGACTAGTCTGGAGGCCAGGTGGCCTGGGTCGGTGCATGATTCACGCATTTCTCGGGAATGCTCTCTTGGTCAGAGATTTGAACAAGGTAAGACAACCACAACTCTATATTCCCCACAACATCCTGTTCTGTGACAATTTCTTACTATCTTCCCAAGGGCATTTTGATGGCCTGCTGCCTGGGGACAGAGGGTACCTGTGTCGGCGTTACCTGGTGACCCCCTATCACAGGCCTGGCTAACCCGCGGCTCTTTGCCCGGTTTCATGCGGCTCTTATGTTCATAGCGAAGTTTGTATTTGTGTTTTTTTAATGTGCGTGTTCGCTTTGCTTGAGTTCAATACAGTATTTTCGTGAAACGCGCATGTGCGTGGGATGAAAATACCTCAAATTTTCCCAGAAGGAGCAAGATAATTTGAGTAAACAATTTGTGTCAAGTTCGCTCTCAAAATGGCAAGAAAAAAATGCACAGCAAAACGAAAATATGAAGATGAACACAAGACGTTTGGGAGAGTGGGAGAGTTTTGACATCTAAGCCATTCTGCCTTATATGTCAGGTGTCATTAGTGCATTTCAAAGCTTCAAATCTTTAGCGCCAGTTCATTAAAAAATGCCTCTGTGTTGTTGTTAAAATCCTGTCTCCCGAAAACGACAAACTGAAACGAATGGTATCAGGTGTCCAACTGTCCCGCCACACTGTTGAACACAGAATATCGGACATTAACACGGCTATTGAATCAGTTGCACTCTGACCTTCAAGCATGTGAGTATTTTAGTGTCGCATTGGATGAGAGTTGTGACATACAAGACAAGCCTCAGTTGGCAATATTTGCACGGTCTGTGTCAAACGATTGTTTGATCAAAGAAGAACGCCTTGATATTGTGCCATTAAAAGACAGAACCCGTAGATGTGAAAGAAACAATGATGGCTGCATTTGCGAAAGTATATCTGCCCATACCAAAACTAACTGCAATAGCCACGGATGGAGCGTCAGCCATGATCGGATCTGTGAATGGGCTTGTGGGGCTGTGCAAAGCTGACCAAACATTTCCCGAGTTTTGGAATTTTTACTGCATCATCCACAGGGAGCAACTTGTGTCTAAATCATTGAATTTAACGTCATGAAGTGAATTATGGATCTGGCCTTTTTGGTCGACATGCTGTGTCACTTGGACAGCCTGAAGCTTTGTGGCCCGGTTCTGTGTTCTACAACTGAAAAGGCCACAGATTACGTTCCTCGTCGACCCATTTAATGCTGAGACGGACTGTTTGAATGCCTCGCTAGTCACAGATGAGGCTGCGGCTGAGTTGGAGATGATCGATCTTTGTGAGGAGGACCAACTGAAACCTGCTTTAAGGGATGGCACCATTGAGTTCTGGAAAAGTGTGCCAATAGAAATATACCCCAATGTCAAACGGGCTGCGCTTAAGATACTGTCAATGTTTGGGTGAACATATGTCTGCGAGTCTGTATTTTCTATCCTGAAACACGTGAAATCAAAGCATTGATCTGTTCTGTCTGACACCCATGTGAAAGAATTGCTTCGAGTGGCAATAACGGAATACAAGCCAGATTTTAACTGGATTGTTCAAGGCAAGGAATGACAGAAGTCCCACTAAGTAACATGCATAGTAAAAGAAAAACGCAATGGTAAATTATTATACTGACACTGCACACAATGTTCATTGTTGAAAATGACTGGCCTGTGGTCTTGTACTGTAGGAGTCCATTTCTCTCATTATCATGTTGGTGTGTGACATTCACAATAAATCTGGCTGAGCAAAGGTATGTGTGTGTGTGAGGAAGGGATGTTCATGTGTGCCCATGTGTATGATGTGGCTCTTTGCGGTAACACAATAAAAAATGTGGCTCTTGGTCTCTGACTGGTTGGCCACCCCTGCCCTATCATGACCCACAAACAAGAGAACAAATTAAATATAATGTGGCACACAGCAACACAAGGGCCAACATAGACATTTGTCTTCATCAAATCATGCTTTGCGGGTGTGTCCAGAGGAGGCATGTGAGGTGGTGGCAGCATGTGTGGTGCTCCATAACATTGCCACTATCAGAAAAGAAAGAGCACCATGCCAGCTGCCGATGCCACCCGTTTAATCACCCAACAGAAACAGCTGTCAGAGACGCCACCACAAATCAGTTTTTCCACCAATAAAAAGACACATGAAATTATTATTTTGATTAATGCATTCATTAATTTGGCATTCTCCCTTTCCTAAAGAAATTAAGAAAATTATTACATATGGTAGAGACGTATTGATCAAAGGATGGTCTATGTATTGCAGAGAACAAACATGGCATACAGGATTTAGCATCATTAGTGTTACATATTGTCATTATGAGTGATTCTTTCAATAGCAAAAAGCTACCCTTTGGGTTCAGTGTTGAGGCCTGAGAGACAATAGTCATGGGTGGGGAGCGTGGTTCATTTAGGTTCTCCGACTATAATGCAATTGACAACTTACCAAAGGTTTGTTCTCTTGAAAGTGCACTCTCATTCAATAGATGTATGACTGGGAATATCAGCTCATGACAACTTGCCATGCATAGCCTAGTATTAGCCTATGTTTGTCATCGTGAAATATACATGAAACTACTGTACAAATGATGAAACGGTTCAACCTGTATGTGTATCAGACATGACTGACATCCTCACACAAGTCATCCTGTGCAAAAAATAAAGAGAAAAGCTGTTCAATTGTGTCAAGACATGCCTCTTGTATACCTGAGAGTCAGACAAGAGGCATGCTGTTGGCTGGAGCAGATCAATAGTTTCCCCCTCAACTGTACATAAGACCGGCTTGTGAACTGCATACATATATTTTAAACTGGGCAATCAAAATAAATGTATATGACATTACCCTGTACATAAAGGTTGGACATTGAGCTGCCACCAAAGTCAGAACTGACTGCCCCCTCGACCCCCTCCATTATGGGCCTTCCTCTATTGTGTGCTAGTTCCAACTCCTCTGCCTGTGTAAATGTAGCAGGAGCTCCAGGAACATTGACAGGAGTCTCACTCCTATAGCCTCAGCATGAGATAGGGTGCAGGTCAGGCTGCAGGCTGTTAGACAGCCTGCTAGCATAGTGGAGTCTGTCGATAGCATAGCCAGAGCTGTTACTTGTTCCAGACTAAGAAAAGTAAAACATGGTAGTGCAAATACTAGCAACCTTATTAAGATAGAGCGTTCTTCCATCTTGGTCATGAATGAAGATGATTGTCTTACATCACATCTGAAAATGGGACTGCTTAATATAAGATCCCTTGCTTCTAAGGTAATTGCAGTTAATGAGTTAATCACTGACCACAAACTAGATGTCATTGGCCTGTGTGAAACCTGGCTAAAGGCTGATGAATTTATTGCCTTAAATGAGGCCTCCCCTCCGGGCTACACTAGTGATCATATCCCCTGCGCATCCCAAAAAGGGGGGGTGTTGCTAATATTTATAACACAAAATATAAATGTACTCATAAACACATAGCTGATTTTCGTTATTTTGAGGTTTTACTTATGAAAGTGAACCGGACTGATACTTCGCTATTCCTAGCTACCATTTACAGGCCTTACACAGGCTTCCTTAGTGAGTTCCCCCGAATTCTTGTCTAACCTCGTAGTCATGGCAGATAATGTTTCGATTTTTGGAAGAGTCCAATGACCCACTTCAAAAAGCCTTTGAAGCCGTAATTGATTTTGGGTTTTGTTCAACACGTCTCAGGTCCAACGCATTGCCTCAATCATACTTTATACTTAGTTCTGTCACGAGAAATTGATGTTGTAGAAATATTAATTCTTCCAAATGATCCTGGAATTTCAGACCACTGTCTTATCACATTTACTGTTAATTAAAAAAAAAAGATTGCACCCCAAAAAATGACTTTTACCAGTCGTAATATAAATTCTCAGACTACAAATAGATTTCAGACTATTCTTTTTGTAAAAGCACTTTTTGACAACTCCTGATGTAAAAAGGGCTTTATAAACAAATTTGATTGATTGAGGTGGCCCTCCTCCAGTTTTCACTGTTTTTATGTTTGGATACCACGTCTGCACCGTGTATTACTGATGAGAACTATTAATACACAGTACATACCACGTCTTTGTATTACGGAAGAGAACTATTAATACACACAACTTGATATAATTTTTTTATATTTCATCCTGACTTGTTGCCAACTGCGCTTTCCACTGGCGTTGCAGCTGAAACGATTGTTTGATTGTTATTCTTCACACAATAGCATTACATTCATACAGGTAGCTCTACAGCCTAAGTGCTTTTGGTAGTAGATCTTAATTCACTGACAGTAATAGGTCAATTTCAGAAATGCAGCCGTTTATCACATGCTTCATCACCTTGCTGGCCTAACCATCCAAATGGTTTGCATTACAATCCTAAAACGGTATAGGCTGCCTATAAGGCCTACCGGGATGTTTGTAAATGTTACATGTTAGATTAGATGTATTTTAATCAGTCAGTTTTTGCAACTAAACCAACATTGCAGTTAATGTAGCTCTCAGTTTAGGAACAATCTCGCCAATAGTCTACTCCATAGTCGCTTTTGATGAGTTGCTGTTAGCTAGCTAAAATCAGCCTCCCCATAGCTCTTTAATTAATATTTGTTAACTGTTATTACAGCTAAACTATTGTACTAATTATACATGTTACAAATTGACGTGAAGAACAACCTATGTTGAAAAGTCAAACGAATATTGTGCATGTCCAATGATTGTCCTCTGGCGCTTTCCAGTTTAGCTAGCTATTCTGGGGCAGGTGCTAATGCCATACCGATTATTGTAAGGTGTAAACAGCCCCACAAAGAGCCATTGCTGGCACCAACTATAGCTCGCTCTCATTAGGTTGGTCTGCTTTTCCACAAAAATAGTATGCGCACACACTGTAGCAGCTGTTAATTTGCACTTGTGTAACATTTTATGCCCAGGCCCGGTGGTGAAACTAGCATGAATACAATTGAGTGTTCTATTGCACAGGATTATTTGGGATATGAGAGGAACTTGAAAGTATTTTATTTCACATTACACACATTATTTTATTTATTCTATTCAGGTGCTGTTTTTGTTATTACGAAAAGACTTGCATGGCTTGCATGGCTTTGTCAACCATTCCAGCCTTTTTACTATTAAAGTCCCTGCTGTAGCAAAGTGGCTTAGATTGCAGTTACAATGAAATCATATGCAGTTTTGAATGCTGTGATTTTTTAAAGAATTGAATAAAGAATTGACTTGTTACATACGTGGAGTTAGCATTTTTACTCAGTTCTTACAAATAGTAAGGACAATACTTGGTTTGAAAATATTTTATAAGAAGGAACTGAATATTTAGCACATTTGTTTTATGTTTGAAAAGAGGTACAATTATAGGTTATTTGATTTCATCACATGTTAAAACATATGGGATGCAGACCCAGGAAAATTACTGATCTAGTTCGTTGATAATCCGCCATCAATGTTCAATGTACAGGTTAACCGTTTCGAACACATAATTTGTTAATTTCAGATCATACTCTGACATTAGGCCCACACAGACATTGAACACATCTTCATCACATGGGAAGTCTTTGAACGCACACTCTTTGAGGCAGACTTGAACCTTCTCTAGGTCCACAGGGTGTAAACAATCTCTGCCGCCGTAAAGTTGAAGGACTGCATGTAACATGGATGGACGTTCGTGAGTTGTGGACTTGCCGGACTCTGTGTTTGTTCCAAGTCAATACAATCTTGTTTAGTTCTTCCTTGGAGGCAAATTATATTTAGTCAGATAGTGAATAAAAATATTGGGGATTACAACCTCAGCGATTACAACCTCAGTCAAAAGCCAAAACAGAAATGCAAATGTCAACACATTAAAAAATCACAACACAAAAACGCAAATGAGAAACAATGGATGTTGACTATGAACGAACTATTAAAAGTGCCAGCGTATTTGCAAGCTACACACGAGTTAGAGGAAACATCTTGTTTGTTTAAATCAGAAGTTCATATTTTTTTGTTAGTTAACTGTGATATTGCTGGTCTAGCTTGAGCCATTCAAACTCTCCAACGTTCCAGACCCCATTATCGTACACAAACATGTCACGTTGCCTCCTGGTGGTGGGTCCGCCTCCGGGCGCGTGACTCTCCAGCGTTTGACGTCGCCGGCCTTCTAGCACCATCGTATGTGTTTGTCCTGTTTCCCATGTCCTGTGAAGGCACCCTTCCCTGATTCCCTTCAGCTGCACCCAGTTAGCTGGGTATTTAAACCCCTGTGTGTCTTGTCTCCGTGTGTGTTATTGTCGCTGTTGCGTGTAGCCTACGTGCCTTGTTCGTGCCTGCGCGCACACCTTCTC